>VXAY01003292.1:840479-888646 GCA_013399855.1 Oxyruncus cristatus | reverse complement strand
CTGTGATTCCCGGTGTCGGCGGCGGAGCCACCGCGCAGCGCCGTGAGCGCTCAGCCGGCCCGGACTGACGGGCCGCGCCGCCCCTGGCGCGGCAGCAGCGCCCTGTCCGACCCGGGGCCGCACGGGCGCGAGAGCCGCGGCCGTGGTGGCAGAGACCTGGCGGACGGCCGGGGTGAAAGGCCGCGATTGAGAGGGGAAAAAAGCGACCGCCTTATGTTGTGTAAAAGGCCCAGCGAACAATTAATGTTTAAAAGCAGTTGAGATACTAGCACGTTACTACGTGAGGTAAAGCGTGATAACGCTTGTAAGGTACCATTTCTTTTTGTCCAGGGTATAACAATAATTACGATGAATTAGCAAAAGTTTCAGTTCTTGGCCATCCTTAGTCATGTTATCTACTGTTTCCAATTTAACTTTGATGCCGCATTTCAGAAATGAATTAGATTTCCTGAATTTTCTGTGTTCTTACTGGGACATGTGAAAAAGCCTCTGAACGTATAGCAGTGCTTCATGGGTTTATGTGCTCCTTTGCTCTGAGGTTCTTTTTTTGTAACTGGCAAAGAGGAGGAGTAAGCATTTTTCTGGTTGCAGGTTTTGACGTACTCTGGAAGTCGTTTCCTTGCCTATTAGATAATAACTAGAAAGAAAAATGCACAGATAGGAAGATGCATTACAAGTGAAATTTTATTTCCCTAGTTCTTGTTTTTTTGGTTCACTAATGTCCGAGTATCTTCCCTTTCATCGAGTTTTCTCTGTTGAGTTCCTTTAGTTGTAGGTCCTGTCTAGAGAATACCTCAAATAATCTACAGTCTTTTAAGGAGTAATTGACATGTGTGCCCTGCAGTGGTTTTGTGTGTACCATAAAGAGCACTTCAAGGTGAAAAATATCCTTATTATTTTAATGTCAGGATATGCTAATGTAATTGTACTTAATACATGGAAAAAATCATTTAACTTTTCTCTAAATACAGGTTCATAACATTAGGTAACATAAAACAGCATCATGAAAATACAAACAGCGTGGGAAAGAAGAGTAGCAGTCCAACAAGTTGCATAAAGTTTTGTTCATTTTTAATTTCTGGGTTTTATAGTTACCTTTATATTATTACTATTAAGGGAAAATGTCCTGAAGATGGATGGGATGAAAGCACCGTTGAATTGTTTCTTCATGAACTTGCTATAATGGATAGCAATAACTTCCTGGGCAACTGTGGTGTGGGTGAGCGGGAAGGAAGAGTGGTGTCAGGGCTCGTGGCCCGAAGGCATTACAGGTACCAATTACTGACAGTTTCAGTTATTCGGATTTATTATTAATGCTTTCAAGTGGCATGTTTTATTATGTTTTGTTATCTAAGACCTTGATAGCATTTGAGAAAAATAAGATAATACAATAATTGAATTGGTGCAACTTTCCGTATTGAATTTTCATTAACAACTCACTGGAAAGTCTTGAATGAAACAAAAATGTTTTGTCAGGGTTATTTCTTGTATGCTGAACTTGTAGAAGCTAAAGATACTTAGTTGTCTTTGCAAGGGAAGCAGAGATCTTCCTGTTTTAAAATACACTATGCATTACTTTTTTAACAAGGTACAGCTTTTCATCTATATCTTATTAAAAACTACTGCACGCTGTAGTTGTGCAGTATTGAACGTTCCTAGGGAACAGCTATTTGTATTTTATTAGATTTATTAGTAGCTTTATAATGTTATTGATAGGCAGATGAAAGTACTATGAAGTAAGGAGATCTATGAAGACAAGAAGAGCTTTTAAATAGCTTTTAGCTGTTCTGACACTTAATCAGTGTCTTGGATGCTATAATTTTAGAGTTCTGCTTTAATTTCCTTATGAATATACTTTGTTGTGTGTTTGTGTGGAGTTTTGTGCTGAGTACCTTGCTGTTTTATCCAACAGGCATGGAACAAAGTGAAATTTCCTGGAATTTTCTCCTTGAAAGATTAACACAAAAGCATATTAGAGACCAGAAATTTAGCAATTTACCATATGGAGGTTGAGTTACTTTGGCTCAATGGCTTTCATAAGCGCTCATAAGTACCATGAAAAATTAATGGAGAAAGGCAGTAATACATGAGTTTGGCTTTTTTAGTTTTGTGTACAGCTCTTTAGACTAGGATACACGTGGTATGGGAGGGGAGAGTATCTAGAAAGTTCTGCGTTCTGACAGCGCTGGAGAAAGCAAGTCCAGCTTCTGGCTAGAGAGAGCCTGAACTGGCATTTAGCTATTGTTCCCATGCAGCTCTGCCACCTGGCATCTCGCTTCACCTGGGGGTGTCAGCATTATTATCATTAGCAAGGTGTCCTGCACTGCAATAAGCTTTATGGGTGACTTTGGGAGTGGTGGAGGCAGCAGGAGATAGTTTTCAAGCTATCTGTCCTTTCAGCTTCAATTCTAAGTGCCAGTCTTATGGAGGACTGCTCCTTAAGAAGGAGTGCTTATGTGCAGAGAATAAAAAGTGCTGGTATAAGAAAGTTGTTAAGAATGTAGCTGGAACAGCAAAGAAGATATTTTAGGTGCAGTGAGGATTATATGTAAGTTTCAACTAATTATCAAGCATTTGTTGATTTCAACCTATAGCTTGAAACAGGGAAATAAATTCAAGCTGTAAAACTATGCTCCAAGAAGTTCTGAATTCCATATACTCATCAGAGTGCATTTTACTCCATTCCCAAGATAAAAAGAGAATTTAAGCCATAAATAGGTGTGTATTGTTACTAGCTTACTTGAGCAGCTGCTGCATTTCAGCCATGGCCAAAGTTAGTTTTATAAGCTAGTATTTTATAAATTATTCCAGGATTCTCTGGTCCTGGAAGGTACTAAATAATATTCAATATTTATAAATGGAGTTTATAAACATAATTTATAAACAGAATGCAGACAGACATGGTATTCCATGATAGATAATACTGAATAGGAACATGAGGTAGATGAAGATGTAGAAGATGGGCAAAGCCCTGTATATATGTTTGTCACAGTGTATGTTATTTCCTTGGCTTAAGGAGATGAAGCATTTGTCAAAGGAGTATCTGTATAATACCACTATGCCTATGCTACTCTACACTACAGGCAAATCATTTTTGTTTTCCTTGGAGTTGTGTGTCTGAATGTGTCAGCATTTATAATGCTAATTCAACAAACATCAAGAAGTGCTGAGGTGCACTTAAAAGGAAACATGCCAGATGCTAGAAGTGTTGCTACTATGGGTCTTCTCAAAGTTTTTACTTGCATGCTGGAAGATTTTTTGTCTATGGTTAAAAACCCCCCAAATTTCATACAAATATATGTAGTTTGTTACCGTGGACTTCATTGTAATGAATTTCAGATGCAGATATTGATGCAGGTATTGATGTTGCGTTGGATGCAAAATTTTCCACAATTGTTTATCAAATGAAATTCTCTTGAGTCAGCAAGAATTATTGCTTTGCGATGTGGAAAAACTTGATGTATGTTTTCAACTTCTTTTGTTTAGATTGATCCATGGAATTGGAAGGTCAGGTGATATTTCTGCAGTCCAGCCTAAAGCTGCAGGGTCGAGCCTTTTGAACAAACTTACTAATTCAGTAGTTCTGGATATTATAAAGCTGGCTGGTAGGTGTAAGTTTGAAAAATCTTTCTTGTTTGTGGGGGTATGTCATGGGGTCTTCATGTTAATTTGTAACTTGTTCTTTATGTGCAGGTGTCCGGACAGTGGCCAATTGCTTTGTGGTTCCCATGGCAACTGGCATGAGTTTAACTCTGTGTTTTTTAACATTGCGGCACAAGAGACCTAAGGCAAAATACATTATCTGGCCCCGTATAGACCAGAAATCTTGCTTTAAATCAATGATAACTGCAGGTAAGAAGGAGCTGATTGATCACACAGAGTGTGGTCTTCTACAACTATCAGAGTTTCATATCCTTGCAGTAAGATCTAAAAAAGGCCTAATGCATGGTTAGTTTTGCTTTATTTCTGCGCTTTTGATTTCTAACATGCAATCACACATATGAGTTGTCACCCTAGTGCCTTGTAAAATGCAGGCATATGCTGAGGCACAGAGCTGTATAAATTAGTCAACAGAGAACACAGTATTAAGGAAGTTACAGTTCACCCTCAAAGTAAGATGCCTGATTTGCTCTCCTGAGAATTATGTAAAATTATGATTCAAATCTCTCTCTCTTAAATTAATGCAAGAAGCGTAAGTGTCCTAGGAATTGTGATCAACAGGTGACAATCTGTCTGATTTGCACAATCTTTTCTGTTAGAAAGGATCTGTTAACAGAAGCAAGAAGGTTTTTCAAATGTATACTGGAACTAAAACCTCAAAATTGGTCAGAGATTTGTTGAGTTACATTCAGGTCTTGCTTTTTTTGGTCAGGTTTTGAACCTGTGGTGATAGAAAATGCATTAGAAGGTGATGAGCTACGGACAGACCTTGAAGCAGTGGAGGCCAAAATCAAGGCTCTTGGTGCTGAAAATATTCTTTGTGTGCATTCCACAACATCTTGCTTTGCTCCAAGGGTACCTGATAGGTGAGCAGTCTTTGTAAGAAGTGTGTTATTTGTTACTGTGTAAACCAACCAAACCCAACAGACCAAAACCTTCATGTTTTGAATGTCCATCTTCTTAAAATTGCTTCTGCCAACAATTAGTAAAGGTCCTTTAATCACCGTGGTTGAACAGTGTTCCAATTTCAGAAAAGTATATTAAAAGGGTTAGAATAATGCAGAAGGTTTTTCTTCTGCCAGATAACTGAGGTTAATGATGATCTCATGTGGTGAAATTAATGCCAATTTGGTATTGGGTTTTTTATAATTTCATGGAAGTAGTAAAAGTAGACTTTCATAGAGACATAGTCCGGTAAATACAGCTCCATAGCTAATGGCACATTTTAATGTTACTGTTACCTTTTCTACTCTTCTCCTACAGCCAGTGATGAATTTTCCTAGGCTGTTAATACAAAACAAACAAACAAAAAACCCCAGCTACAGCTAAATTTAAATCGTTGCTTGTGTTACTCTTTCCTGTATTGTACTGATGTGTATAGGGGTAATTAGGATATACTGATAAAGGGAAACTCTTGGATGCATCTTGGGTAGATGTGCTGTATATAACAATTTGTGCTGCTGTAACTTCCCTTGGTTTGACCATTTGCTGACTGATTACATGATAATGCTACTTAAAATTTCCAGCTCTTAAATCACCATTAAAAAAAAAATACATTGCATTCTTTCCTATTATGATGTGTTCATATACATAACTTATGTAGTTACTACAAAGATGTCATTCAAGCTCTAGCTGAAGCTGAAATGAACATTGTGGTTATGAACGAAAAATAGAGTATTTGAGACATCATTTCAACCTGTGCATTGGTTATGAAACTTCTCAGTCTGAAAGTGGCATGTTGGAGGAGAGGTGCCTGAAGTACTTGGCATATTGAGTCATTTGCCCAAAATGAGCATTGTTGTTATTTGCAAAACCTGCTTTCTCTGTTTTCTTGCAAAATAAGTATGAAGAAGCAAATTCCTTAGGTTTTGTGATTCAACAGGTATATTTTTATGAGCTTTTACGTAGTTTGTTAAAGTAGGAGATATTAATTTCTTTTTTTACATGGTTTTAAAGGTAGTGTCTTAGTAATTTCATTTCAACTGGTTTTAATTTATCACAAAACTGAAAAGACTTACATTTAGAGTTCCTGTGCAGTGTATGCTTCTTCGTTGATTTGTTATTTGGAAAATTTAGTTGACTATTTACAAGTGTGTGAAAGGCACATTATTGACTCTGAAATGTGGCAAGTAAAGATACGTTTCACTCTCTTTTCCTACCTTTAAAAAAATTCACAGTATTTATCGTATGTTAACCTAGTTGCTAGGGGGAAGTTAAAGCCATATCATTCTGTCAGAATACTATGAACATGGCTTGAAGTTGACTTGCAGATTTATTGGCTAACTTAAATCACAGCTATCAGAATTGAATGGTCTGTTTTATAGCTCAGGTAAATGAATCTTTTCCTTATCTGCTTCCTCTTTTTGATGTGCGATTGTTTGGTGCTCTACGACTAAGAGATGAATTATTAGGTGGTGGCACTGTGTTATGATATACCAGAGATATAGGAGGATTTGAATGCACTTTCTATTTAAAGGATACTGTCAACCGTTGAAGGCCATAACATTCATCTTCCTACAGGAAGGAAAACCCTGTACAGCATTTCTGGAGGGTGTCATTTTAAATGTCTATTTTTAAATATTTTGCATTTGTAAGGCTTTATTTAGTTGTGGTGGTGGTGTTTTAAAATTTTAAGTAGTTTCATGGCTGTGTGCATATCGCTTTCCTTTGAGGTATTGTTTAACTCTGTGGGAATAATTCACTAGTGTATAAACACTCTTCCTCAGAGAGACATCAGTTCTCGGACAGTATTTTACCTGCTCTTGCTGTACGGTGTTTCTAAAACTACTGATTTAAGACAACCAAAGGGAAAAAAGTGCTATTTTTCAATGGGTTTATGTACTTAGCAGAATTCTGTATCTTTTTACTTTCAGTAATAGAAAAAAAGAACAAAGCTTTCTTTTCATGAACTTTCACAAACAGGAGAGTAAGAGAGAATAAATTTTGAAATATTTCTGTATTTGTGACTATTAAAACCTTGAGTACTAGCCAACTTCATGATATGACTAGCAGCACTTTTAATGGTTCATTTTAAGCCTTGGAAGCAGACAAGTGCTGTGCATCATTCTTTACTTCTCTTGCATATTAACACACTCTCTTCAAACTGTAGCATTCTCATTCTGTATTGTAATATGGATCTAATTGTTCAGTGGAATATTTTTAGGAAGAAAAAGAAGAGACTTCTCTGTTTTCAGTACTTGTAGAAGCTAGCTTATTGCTTCTTTAAGTCTCAAGAGATGAGAGAGACAAACATACATAGCTGTGCACCCTCTGTGTTTCCAGTTTGATAAAATTCTCTGCCTGCACCTGAAAAAAAGCTTGTAAGAGGAGAACTGTGTTCCTCTGTTTCTCTCTGAAAGGTGAGGAATGAGTCTGATTAAGATCAGCAGATCAGAAGGCAAAAACTTTTCCCTGCATATTATGTTTCCTCAAGTATACTGCTACTGTTATGTTAATAAATATGAAAAATTATTGGACATGCAGCTCCTGACAAATATCTTGGCTGTAGAAGATTAACATGTACATTACATTACTGGTGTTTCCTAATTGTAAAATTCTTGTGATTTCTTTAAGGATAATATGGTGATAGTGATAATTTCCTAAGAATTGAGGTTCAGAAAACTTACTGTGACACTTGCAGCTGAATTTTGCATTGCAGAACAACACTAGGCAATGTAACAGAAATAGAAGGCAAAGGAATGTCACCTCTTGGAAAATGTTTTTGTACTCTGTCACATTTTATATGAATGTCAGTAAATTACAGTGAGAGGCTGTACAGAAAGAGACTAAAAATACATTGAAATTAAAGTGTCCTGGGGTTTTTTTAGAGGTAATATTACTTTTATCATCACTTAAATGACTACATATTACCTTATTTCTTCTAAGATAGGTTCACAAGTTTGGGGGAAATCATGAGTCTTTTTTTAAAAAGCAGAGCATAATTGGAGTGCTTCAGAAAAAGGTACGAAGTTACATGTATGTTTAAAATGCAAGTGAGATTCCAGACAAAGGGTTGAAATACTGGTTCCTTGAATTAAACAGAAGCTTGTAAAAACTTCCTGTTATACGATGCTTTTTATTCCCAAGACACTCTTGGAACTTTCATAGACCAATTTCATGTTAAATACTAGAAAAAAAGGAAAAAAAAAGTGTGATTCGCTAAAGCTCTTAGTTAACATTAAAGCAGCAAAGAAAAAAAGCTTATACGTGAAGCAGAATGGTTGGGGATGTATTTACTGGTGTCCAGGCAAAAAGAGAAGCATGAAAAGTTTCAGACCAGATTAACATTTGCAATATATGTGAAAGGCAATACAATTTTTACCTTAACCTTTATAGCTTAAGGTGACAAGTAATACCTTGAGGTACTAATCAAAACTTTACCTTTCTGACCTACTTGTAGATCCTTCAGTCTTTTAATGGTCTGATTTGTAAGATGATTACAATTTTATGCTCACAGGCTGGAGGAGCTGGCAGTGATTTGTGCCAATTATGGCATTCCCCATATTGTCAACAATGCATATGGAGTTCAGTCATCAAAATGTATGCATCTTATCCAGCAGGTAGGAGTTGTGTATTTCCAATAATATTTTTGAGGAAGTATAAGTAAATCTCTGGTAGACAACTTAGCAGATTTTATTAGAGGCCATGGCATTGAGAGTAATCCCACGCATGTCTGATATTTGAACAATTATCTGAAGAAAAAAAAAAAGAGGGCAATAGACCTTTAAAATAATACTTATTTCTATTATGTGCTTTTTGTGTAATAACCCTGCATTTAATTAGGTTTTGTGCATGTTCGTGTGTCTTTCATAATGGAAAAAATGTCCTTAATAAGCTTAAAATATTTCATAAGCTTGTTGACTAAAAGTAAAATGATGGATCATGCTTGAATAGGGATTAAACCTTCAACAGAATGTGAGTTACAGATTTTCAGTTGAAGGTACAGGATTCTACAGCAACACTTTATAGATGTTGTCACTGTTAAAATATTGTTGGCATGGAGAACGGCTGAAGAAACTGGGTTAAGTTCAATGTTATGTTCAAAAGGTTTAATATCTGATGCAGTTTAGTTTGAAGAGGATGTTGCTTGATATCTTAGATCAGTCTTGAACAGAATTCTTGCATTTTTGCTAATTGTATGGTATGTGCAGTGTTCTCCAATAGTTCTTCTTTCTCTCTGCCTATTCAAAAAATAGAGGATTTTATTTTAACAGGATCCAGGGAGTCTTGAACTGTTATTAATTTTAAAATATGCCGGTCATCTTTTTTCTGATTGCTAAGATGTTATTAGCAGGGCACAGACATAATTGTAACAGGAACGTCATCTTGGCATTTCTAAATCTTGAAAAACAGAGAGAATTTAACAGAACTTGAAGTGTTTTTTGAAATAGAAAAGGGTGTGTGCTTTATTTGTGATGTACGTTGTACATGTTTATTTAATTTGCACAAGTTTAGTGAGAAACTAACATGAAGGAGGCTGTGGAAATCCTGGGGTTTACTGCATGAAGTGTATGTAATGATAAATGTTTCAGACTATAAAGCTACAAATAGAAGTTTTACTGCGTTGGTTTCTGCATTTTTTCCTAGACTTGATAAGTTGTTTGTTTATTCCTTGCTTATGCAAATGTATACATTTGAGCTCTGATTTGTTTTACATTTATTTACAAAAATTTATTTAGTGTGCTAGAAAATGTGCTGTTTATGAGGAAGTAGTTACTAATGAATACTTAGGAATTTGTACATGCTGAGCACAGTTGTGAATAGAACTTGCAAGAGTATCACAGGGGAAAAGCTTTTGAGACCATTTCATTTGCAAGCTTTTCCTGTGGTGGTCTCCTGTCAATTAAATCAAACAGTAGCTTCTGGCATTCATCTTCCCATCAAAAAGCTGACAAACTTGGAGTGCTTCTTCCTACCTCATATGCATTAAGCTATCAAAACATGGAAATAATAAATGTGATTTAGTTGGATCTGCTTTTTTCAGTCTGTTTGCCATAGGTATTAACTCTGTTCTTTCTTGCATTCAGTTTGTAGCACTTCAAATTGCCTGTGTTTGCATGTGCTTTAGTATTTATGGGGTTTAATATACTTCTCAAGTTCTCTTATGGTACGTAGTTTTTAATTGTACAGTTCCCAGTTGCATATTACTCGAATTGAAGGTGTACTGCAGAATATAGACTTTTTCCTTTAAGAAAATCTGAGTGATTAGGTGTAAGGATATTTGTTTTCTCTGAAGTGGGGGGATATCTGCTGTGAGAAGTTATCGGGATCTGGATTTTGCAAGCAGCCTTAGAAGGAGAAGTGCTGTAACAGCTCACTTGTTTTAATGCAGATTTATACGTGTATAGAGAGAAATCTTTACTAACGAAGCATTAACTTGTAGTCCTTTACTGTGAGAATATATGAAAAGTTTGGGTTGAACAGTTTTAACTGTAAAATTCCCATTAAATTTCAAAGGGTTACTTTTTGGTTGTTGGAAATGAGCTCCACTTAGACTTATGAGAACTGAAATCAGTATTTTAAATCACAGAAAAATGGAATTTTGTAAGGTACTGTGTTAAGCAGATAATGGTATTAATAGTGAGCAGTGCTAAGAAAAGCTAATGCTATGATTTTTATTTTTTTATCATAAATGCAGGATCTGACAGTTTCGGGAATTATATGTGATTTTGTTATATCGTGTAATTAATTATGCTGTCACATTTCCTTTTTTCCTAATATATGCTGTGGATTTTTTTGTTTGTTTATTTTTGATGAAGGGTGCTCGAGTAGGCAGAATAGATGCTTTTGTTCAGAGCTTGGACAAAAATTTTATGGTTCCAGTAGGTGGTGCTATCATTGCTGGCTTCAACGAGTCCTTCATTCAGGAGATCAGCAAAATGTATCCAGGTAACTAGTTCATGGTCTGATTTCAGCCATATGAAATAACTGTAGAAAACTTGATTATCAGCTTTCTTTCACATAAAATTTATTTTTGCCACTTTAATCTGTATATTGGGGTTTTTTTCAGGAAGAGCATCTGCGTCTCCTTCCTTAGATGTCCTCATTACACTTCTGTCTCTGGGTACCAGTGGCTACAAAAAGTTACTGAAAGAGAGAAAGGTAAGCTTTTTGGCAAGCAGCATTTTCTTGAAGTCAGCTCAACAAAGTCTTGTTGCAAAACTGCTTTGTGTAGTAAATGTAGTTTCTGTCTAAAAAACCATTGAACTTACTCTGAGCTCACATCTTTGAATCTGGAAAGGCAGTGTAATTACTTCTTGGCTAAATGGTACTTAGGAGTAAGCATGATTTCCATGTTGTTGTTTGTTCAAACCAGAAAGCTAAACTGAGGTCCTGTACTGTCTTGTACAGTATTTGTATTTGTTCTTCCTATGTGTAACTAATACAGTAGAATTTTGTCCACAAAAGCTTAATCTGAGAAGTACTGTACTGTGCTATCATGGTCACAGTGCTTCCAGGGCATGAGACTGGACACTCAGAGTAACCAGGGTCTGTGCTCTTCCTCTTTTGTCCGTATTGTGCCTTCGTGCTGTGATAGTCTTTAATTAAATAATTGTGTACCACATTCTCTTGAGAATCACAACTTTTGGTTAGATTATAAATAGTGTGCATTGCCACAAAAAGAGAAGAATACTGTCATTTAAGGTATTCATCTAGATACAGAGCTCCGTTTCTTCTCTGCCTTTCACAGACTATGTGTTTTAAGTTGGATATAATTGCATTGCACAGAAATTCAGTGAGCGTCGGGTTGGAATCTGTACATCTTGAGTTATCCTTAATTCTGGAAATAAGAGGCCTGATTTTGCTCTCTATATGGTAACACAGAGGATTCTTTTTATAGAGGCTTTAGATAAGGAAATGCTGTGAATTAAGTACTATTAAGTTAATAATTTTAAATAATGTATTATCTGTTTCACTATTTTATTTAAAAACTACATTCCAGTTGTTTCTTGCTGACAGCTTGCTGCTGCCTCTGATTACATGGCAGAGCAATAGTGCTGGATGCTGTGACTTATTTCTGGCTGCTTGTAGAGGTGTTCAGAAATTCTGTACTGGAATTGAAATTCCATAGGAATAGTTCGACTACAGAAAACCAAGCCAACTTAGTTACCTTACAGTTGACTAAGAAGGAATCTCTGCAACTAAAGCAAAAATGTGGCTTGTGAAACGCTGAAAGCAGTTGCCACTTTTGCCACTATTGCAATACTGTTTCTAACATTTTATTCTGGATTGTTGTATGTATTGCCATGTATGGTTTGTGTCTTCATTAAAAGCAAATTGTTTTTCCCCCTTTACTATCATGTCCAAAAGAATCTCAAATGAATTTATTGTGTGTTCCACAAAGTTGATTTTGATGTTAGATATACAACAGTAGCAGATGTATAATGAGCAGTATAAATATTGTCCAAGTCATAAATAATAATTCTTTCATCAATAACATGTCTTAATGAATAGCTGTATATTTTAAGTCATGTCACTTTCTTGGAAGTAGAATTCTAAAGTGAATGAAGTATTATATTTTTACAACTTCATGTCTTTCTATTTCAAATGTGAGTATACTCTATAAAGAGAGCATTATATATGGCATAAATGTTTCTGTTACTGGATTTGCTGTAGAAAAAGAAACATTTTTGCTTAAATCTGTTTGTTCCTGAATTGTAAAAATGTAATAGTGATAGTTTATTGCCTGTGCTCTGAGGAAGCAAAGGCAGAGCTATTAGGCTTCCAGCAGGAGCTATTTATAGCTTGACATTGAGTACTCCTTTTTATATTGGTGCAGCTGCACTTACTCTCACAAAAAATCAGCTATAAAAAACTTCAGGTATTTTTTTTTCTTTCTCTTTTTACCTGATCCTTATTCGCGTGGGTATTACTTCAGGTTATTTGAGCTTAGGCCAGAAAAATCAGAATATTACTGAAGAGAGAAATCTTGCACAACCAAGGAAAGAAACAGTCTGCCCAGTTTTTCTTGCACAGGTGAACTGTTAAATATAGGAAGGGAAGAGATTATAAGAGGGAGAGGAGCAAGTACAGGGAGTGGAATTTTTCTGACAAGCTGGCATTGGGGAGTGTGCAGTTGTCCAAGAGTATGGGATTATTATGATACAAAATAATAAAATGCACAATGGATCCGAGGACAGGAGAGAAAGGGAGTAACACACGCATGCTGTCCAAGTAGCTGAGTAAAGGTGGCCATATGTGAAAGTTTAGTAAGGAATGTTTTCAACAGTTTTATCTATCTATCTGATATTCCAGAGAAAGGATGGAAGACCACTGGCAGTAATGTTTTCTCGCTTGTTCTGAATTTTCAGTATTCTATTTGATGTGCTTGTGGTGTTTAGAACAGTGGTTTTCGGATCTCATTAGTCGATTCCAGGTCCTTTTGCAGTGCAGATGACAGCTGGTCCATAGTCAAATTTGTTAATATCTTTGCTTTTAAATAACTCATAACATTTATGTAAAGGTTAAGTTTTTGTAGTGACTTCCTTGATGCTCAGGACTGGTCCCATAAATGTCCCATATTTAGCATTTACAGGTCATAAAAGTTGCTGTTTTCATGTGTATGTGTGCCTAAACCAGGCCATGTGTAGTAAATATAGTTGTTACACTTTGTGATGGCATAAACAGAAGACTAAGTTGTCACCTCAGATTTTATGGAGAGCAAGGACCCTACATTCAGAGTTTACATTCAGGACCCTACAGACCAAGTTTAATACCTGGTCCTTTTAATCCATTTAACTAATTATTATATTGGTTTTGTAGGAGAGATGATGGCTTCATTTTGTTTTCAGCAGTTACGGATTTCCTCATTAAACTTTCCTTAATCTAACCATGAAAATAATTCTCATTTTCTTAAATCTATTTCTGTGTTAGTTGGGATGTGATGGAGCTCTTGATATTGCTATCCATCTGTCTGTATAATTTCTGAGTGCAACTGGAGTTATTTTTATGTGCTTATTGAGCATGTATCTAATATATTTAAAATCACATGGAGTGGGAAGAAATTGTTTGCTTTTTACAATTCAGTAATTCAGGACATTCAGTAAAATACTGGGCTTATGTTTCATGAGTTGTCATTGATGTAATTGTTCTGATTGAAATAAATTATTTGTACAGTTCAGTGTGAGTTTATACTGCTGTTCTACTTACTATGGAAGAAGAGGAAAGGCATTTAAAGACATATTAAAAATGTAAAAAAATCAGATATTCTTAAAGAAGAATAGACATTTATCAGAATATTACTGATTTGTTTTTTTGTCTAGTTTGTTTGCTACGCTATATTTTGTCAAACATGGGAGTGGTGCAGGATTTTCCCCATGTGAAATATGTGGAACTGCATTCAAACTTTAGAGTGGCTGGAGGCAAAATAGTTTTAAGGGCATTGTGTTAAATGGTATTATGTAATTGCACAAGTGCTGAGCGTGATTGGAAATTTCAAAGACGCCTACAAACTTATAGCATGTATTGGAGAGGTATGGGTCACAAGGAGCCTGAACTCAAGGTCTCACAAGTGCTGAAAAGAAAATGTGTTGATTGATGTTGTTAAGAAACGCCTTTTAAAAAATGTGAATGTCAGCGTTAGTGTTACCATATCAGATTGGCAAGACTTACTGGGTACTTTCTGTTTAATGACATATCTGTTAGATACATATAATATGAAGGTTTGAAAGTTCTGTAATTGATTTATTTTTTAAACTTTCTAATATAAATTCAGAACACAATCCTTGCAAGGCAGGAGGATCTGTCTAGGAGGGCATGTGGTATATACAGGTGCCACACATACAGCTTCTATCATGTGTTTGGCTGCGTTTCAAGAGAGTAAGCCTTCTTCGGGGATCTCATATACTAGCAGGTCTTGATGCTCAGCTCTGCAGCTTCTCTTTGGCTGCAGGAAGTGGTGTGATCAGATCACAGATCAGATGCAGCCGGTCAGTGTGACACACGGAGCAGAAGAGAGGCTGTGATGGTTGCATGATGAACAGCAGGGGCTGCTGCAAAGTGAGATGGGCCCAGATGGGTCTCAGGTACAGCATGGGAGAGTTTGCATCTGTGTCTACTATGAAGAGGTTGTAAAATCACTCTTGTGCAGTGTTGTCTTTAGTGCCAAAAGCAGCTGTGTGGCTGCTCTCTGAGGGTGGCTCAGCTTTTCAGATGAGAGTGAAACAGGGAGGAAGGCAGTGTGTTACAGCCTCACCCTGTAAGCAAGCTGGCTGGTTAGAGGATCATTTCAACCCTGCACA
This sequence comes from Oxyruncus cristatus, assembly GCA_013399855.1. Lineage (NCBI taxonomy): Eukaryota > Metazoa > Chordata > Aves > Passeriformes > Cotingidae > Oxyruncus > Oxyruncus cristatus. Next base: position 873,746 of record VXAY01003292.1, on the reverse strand, counting down.
AAAATGTTTCTGGCCTTCATCAGTTGCCTCTTTGTCACCTGGTATGAAACTGACAGTATATTTAGTAGCCCCCTCTTCTTTTCCTCTGGAGTTACTGGCATTTTACTTACTTGTTTCCCTTTATTTTTATTTGGAAGAATAGTGCCTATTATAATGGAGCAACAAATGAAGAATCACCCATACTAGTGTAGCTTCTATTAAAAATAGCTTTATAATGTAAATATGGTCTAATTCAAATGTGTTGTAAGAATCATTACAAAAATCACCTTGAAGATATGTTTGTATATGTGAGTGGAATTAGGCTGTTTTGTCCAAATAATTGAATTAATCGGCATACTTAGTGCATACAGCATTGCTGACTTGTTCTTTGTAATTTTTAAGGTGTTTTGTTTGTCGGGGTCCTGGAGGGACCAGAAATACGAGACATTACCACATAGTTTAGCATTCATTTCTCTAGGCTGATGAGGTTTTGTGCTAAGTTTCCAAGGGGAAAGAGTAAATTAAATAATGAAACTTAGCTGACATTTAGTGCCTGGGTTGTTTGGTCCAACTTTAGCATAATAGTTAGCTTCGCTTGAAAAAACTTGAGTGCCTGCTACAGAAAATCTATTATGTAAGAGCTCATTTATACATAATTGCTTAGGGTGCTTATAAATTTTCCATATAAGAGAAATATTTTATAATAGAGGTTGGTTATAGATTTGACCTCACAAAAATATTGCTTTTATCCTTTTTTTTTGGAAAGGCAGTTAATCTATTTTGTAACAAACTTCTGAAATTATAAAATACCTAGAGGACTTCCAGTGGAAAGATGCAAGAGTATGGTTCATAAAAATAAGAAGTTATGAATTTGTGTTCATGTAGCTTCAGTCCAATTGATGAAAATATACTTTAATTTTTTTTTGCCATCTTTCTGTTCTCCCTTGTTTTAGCAAATTCCTTTGCATGTAAAAGCTCATCTAGTAACCTAATTTCATTTAATAAATGTAATTTAATTTAATACATTTATGCAGTGGGTAACTTGTTATACCAACTTACAGTCCTTTTAGTAGTACTGTGAGAGATTTATCAGAGAATTCCCTAGGTACGACACACAAAAATTAATTACCTAGGAATTGGTTTTTGTTCCACTATATTTTTTCTCAGTACTAATTTCACCAATAATATCTCCATAGTAAACACAATTTATCTATTTCTGTAATAGTTTGCTACAGTTGTAGAAGTAAATAGCCAGCAGAGGGAGCACAAATTAATTTATTATTTGTATGAAAAAAATACTAATAAAATGGCTAGCACTTATTGTGGAAAGCAAGTAACAAGTAAGTAATGTGCTTATATTCAGGGAGGGACCAGAATGAAGGCAAAACTGCCTGAACATTTGAAACATGTTTTTCAGCTTCTGTGGGTGAACTGTAAATTATCTCTGATGAACTGAAACAATAAAATCACTTGATTTACAAGAAATAAGAAATTTTTTCAAAAATTTCCAGTTCTGATAGTTAACCATAGATACTTCCCCAAAGTTTTATTGTTCCAAGTGTTAAAGAAGCTTTATGTTCTTGTTGCTAGTTGGATCAATAGCCTAATTCATTTAGACAGTAAGAGGGTACTTTTTCCTCTCCACCTGAATTCATTCTGTGGTATCAAGAAGAACAGGTCAGGAGCTGTGTTCATTTGGTCACTCATGAAGTGAGACTGGGCTTCTTGCAGTGATTCAAGAAAAGCAGCTGTAACATTATTCCAGGTTAGATACCACAAAGCTCCCTTGGTTTTATAAGACCTTGGGGAGGTTCTGTTCAAAAACATAATTTTGCTCACGAGCTATAATTTATATCTGTCAGAATCCACAGGTCAGAGCAGGATACTGGTCTACAAACAGAAGAGGCAACTCTATTTAAAGAATGAAAAATCACTTGTCAGGTCCAGAAATTGCTTAAACAGGCAGTCACACTGAAGCAGATTGGCAGCACAATTTTCATGTCCAGAAAGAGGAAAAAAATGGTGTTTAATATCTTTTTTAAAAGGCTATTTTTTGTGAGAGGCTAAGCATCAAAAAGGATAGAAAAAAAGCCAAAGCATGCAGTAAGAAGAATGGTGTTTATTTTAACTCTGTCAATAAGTGTTTTGAGCTGATGCCTTAAGAGGAAAATATTAGACTGAGAAAGAGCATGAGCAGTTATCACAGATTACTACTGAGGAAGAAGGAGGAAATAAAATATAGATGAAGTAAGAGGAGCAGCCTTTTATGTGCAGTGTGACTTGTATCTGAGCCAAAACATTTATGAATGTCTTGTGACACTTTGATAATAAAGGTGCAATCCAATTAACTGATAGCAGAAATTCAGATCTCTCTGTTCTTTTAGTCAGCTTGAACTGGAGGCTGCACAACAGAGCTGAGTATTCAGGAGGGTGTATATTGTGTGAAACAAAATTCAGTCAAATGTGCCCTCACAGCCTCCTTCAGAGACTGGATTTGTATTTTCACAGAGAAAAAGAAGTCTCTGCACTGGTGGGAATTGTGATTGTATGATACTAGAAACAAAATGTACTGGTTTTAGTCTGGTATGTATTAATAGAGAGAAAACGAAGTAAGGAGCAATTTGCCGTCTGTGATGGCAACAGCTCGTTCTCAGTGGGTTAGGGGCACAGGGCCGGGGAAGGCTCTTGCAGCAGTGGCTTGGGGTAAGACCCGCTGTGCAGTGGGAATCTCTTCAAGTTTTTACCTCCCTAGATTTCAGGGCCGCAGAGAGAATGACTGACATCCCAAGCACTTACATTAAACCAGATAGAGACTTTTGTATCAGCTTGAGAGATAAGAACAGTGTTGCGGAAATGGAGCTGTTACTTTATAGAATTATTTCAGAGAATTGTCTGGTTCATTTACTTGGTACACTTGAAAAGAGAATCAGCTGGGCACCCGTAGGATGTAATGGAGACTTAACAGTTTTGTGAAATAGGTGCTATTTTCTCTGATTGATAGCTAATAAAAAAAAAATCGCTTTTTTTTTTTTTTTTGCAGGAGATGTTTTGCTATCTTTCAAGTGAGCTGAAGAAGCTGGCAGATAGCCACAATGAGAGACTGTTAGACACACCACATAATCCCATTTCCTTAGGTAATTGTTGGGGTTTTATCTTTTAAAAAAAATTCTAATATACTGTGCATTCATAATTTACTTTCACATATCATTCCTGTATATTAAACATTGTTCACTACACTGTATTAAATTGTTCTTAGGCTGATGTGAAACCATTGAACCCAATAAGGTAACCTACTATAAAAGTAGAGTAGTAACTTAGGCCCATTATTTTGATCCTGTCCAACATACTCATTTATTGTAATTAAGGCAGGCAGAAGATGTTAGCATATAGTAATACTTTTTATGAAGTGCATTTAAAAATAAATTACAGTGTAATTATTTTACCCATCATCTTAGTGTTGTAAAAGAGATTATGGAATTCCTGCTCAAGGTATTTGTTCTAACCAAAAATTTTGCTGAACAACAAAGTAGTGCTACCCACCTGTGCAGAATTTGCATACAGTCTAACCAAAGAAGTAATTTGTGACAGCTTTTGAAAAAGTTAAAAATTATGGCATTTCTTTTTTTCTTTGTATCTGAACACAAATATTTGGCTAGATCCTTGCTGTTGGAAAGCAATTTGTCCTTTGTGATGATTCTTTGGAGAAAAAGCAGCTTTGTAGCAGTTTTAATCTGACTTTATATTATTTTAGCCATGTCACTGAAGAATCTAGATGAAAATAATGATGCTGCTGTTACCCAGCTTGGATCTATGCTCTTCACAAGACAAGTTTCTGGAGCAAGGTAAGGATGCTATGAATTAGAAAAATTTGTAGGGGTTATATTAGAATATATTTTAGCATATTAATAATATTAGCATGTATTTTATGAAACCCTATAGAATTTGTTTTTTAGCAGTTGTCTCATGATTACAGAATGCAGTCAGACGATAATGAGTCAGAGAGTAATCACCCTTCTTCACCAATGTTATCAACTAATAGTGTCTCCCTGCCTGAGTTAGCAGGGAGGCTCCCTTTGTTAACTTTGGTAGGCTAAATAGATTATCTATGCCCATTTAATTTAGTGTCATTATTCCCTAGTACCCCTTGGTTTCATTTAGTTTCCAGATGTTGTCTGATCTTACAGTTCAGGTGTAAGCTACTTAGGGAAGATCTTTGTTTTGTTTATTGCAGCACAAATATGGTTATGCTGGTTGTCAGGGGAATAAGCTTTTAATGCCCTACCTAGTGTTTTGTCATATGGAGGAAAATTCTGCTTTCTAGAATTAATTGTGTTTAAAAAAAAAAAATTAAAATAATTAAAAATCTTCAACCTGAGCCAGTCTGAGCTGAATTTATTCTTAGAAACACTGTTACATGGAAATGCAAGCCAAATAATTTTTAAAGATTTTGGTTTAAACCTTTTAGAAGAAGAGAATGATTTAAAATTTGTTTTGGCAGCATTCCTTAATCTGAATATTACTGCTGCCATGCTCACTTCTGCCATAGACTTAATGTCATTTTTTTGTGGCAGAGCTGAATGTTTCCACATCAGAAGGCATGCTTCATTAGCTTGGATTATTCCACTTCCTGAACAGATGAATGACAGTAAATCTATATGTACTGTAGTTAGATGCTCTTTTTAATTTGCCTGTCCTAACCTTGGTTTGTCCTGTAGTTAAAGCCATCTTTGGTAAAATTATTCAACAGGTTCAATTTTTGAAGTTAAAACTCTCCAGTTCCTTGCCTGATGTAGAGGTTTCAGGTTTTCCCTTTTTTTGCATAAGTAATTCTTCTGTAGTATACACTGACCCAGCGTTTTAAATGTTATGCTGGTGCTGAGTCTCAGTGGTAGGAGTAGCAGCTTCAGGAATTTGTGTAATTGTGTTCAGCCTAGAGGATCACATAAAATGTCCAAGACAGCTTTAACTGAATCATAACTTTGTTTGTTTCAGGGTTGTTCCATGTGGGTCTGTACAAACTGTGAATAACTACACTTTTAAAGGCTTTATGTCACATGCAAATGACTACCCCTGTGCTTACCTCAATGCTGCCTCAGCAATTGGAATTAAAAAGCAAGATGTAGATGTATTCCTAAAAAGACTCGACAAGTGTTTGAAGACTTTTAGAAAAGAAGCAAAGCAAGAAAAAAGTATAAATGAAATAAGTGATTCTAATGCAGCCACAGAACAACTTGAAGACTAGAAGATATGGATTTAGTAACATGGGAAGATGTATTTTTTTTGTCTGAATTATGTCAGGTTTCTATTGGGTTAGAATTGTGCATCTGCAGTGCAGAAATCTATTCTTGATCTGAAAACAACAATAAAAAGTTGGGTGAAATTCAGCCTTAAGAAAGTAGGTGATACTCTCCCCAAGACAGAGGACCAGTCACAATTTTTTGCATCATACAAAATGCACTTAATACCTGCCAAAGTAAAGCTTTATGTTCATGAATTGATTTTGCCTTTCTGTCTGTGTGTGGCTATTTGGACCAGTGTTTACCAAATCACTGAATGTTTATTCACAGGTTTTTGTTTAACAAGATTGTAGCAGTGATTGAATTCCTTCCTAGGTATAGACTATCCAAACAACACATTTCACTGATCTAAAAGTATCGTGTTTTTCATCAGCATGTATGTCACTTTTAATTTCTTTTCGAAGATTTATGCAAATGTTGGGGTAGCCCTTACTTAATACAATGTTCAAACTGCATGGGGAAATGACAGAGTTGGAATAGTAATGTTTTTCAGGTGTTCTCACCTGTCATGAACTGCCTAGAACAAATCAGCTTCCAGTGGCAAAGAAGAACTTTAGACTACTTCCTATGCTGTCAGTACTCAGCTCTTGAAAACATTTGCATTGCTCGGCAGCCCAAAGAAGCTTTAATACTGAAAGTCAGGGGTTGTAGAGTGGAGAGGTACAGTCATGGGGGGGTTTTGGCTTTGTTTTTTTATTTTCGTTCTTCCCATTTCATCTTTGGTAGGGTGGTCAGATCAGAGACCCACTGAAAAGGAGGAATGCCATGTAGCATTAATGCAGCAGTTTCAAGAGCGTAGTGAGCCCTAAGAGTATTTTGGCATTTTTAGTCCACTGTTGTTGAAATTTATAGACTTCCATTTCTGTAGTGTCTCTTGCCATTGGCACTATTGCTTCTGTGGCTCTGTGCAGTTGCTGATTTGAATTCATTAAGGAAACAATAGATTCAGAGTCTGTTCCTGAAACAAAGCTTCCATATCACTGGAGTGACAGTGCTGTGGGTTGCAAAACTTGTAGTTATTCTTAAATGCAGTTACTACATTGTATATAGCTTCTATGTCATTTACTGTTCAAGGTGAGCATATCGTTCAAAGACATTTTCTTTGTCTGTCTGTAATATATAGTGCTCAGGATACCACAATTAATGAGTTCTAAACGTCAGGAAATGTTTTAGTTACTTTGTTTGGTGGGAACTGAGACATACATCCTTCAGAGCCCTTTGCAAATCAGTTAATCAGAATGGTGGTGCTTTTGAATGGATTGTCTGTCCAGTGTGTTCAAATGAATTGATACAAGAGGTGGTGCTAATATGTGGGAGTTAATAATATGCTAATCATCATGAAGGTGCTCTTACTTAATGAGGTCCATTGTATCTTAAGCTTAAATTGAACTGGTCCTTCTACATTGTTATTGCTAGACTTACACATTAGATTGATTAAAGCTTGTGCAACTCCCCAGACTGCAGTCACAGTTATTATTTGCTGTACAAACACATCCTAGGAGACACGTCAGTTAACTTGACCACTGAGCTCATGAGACTGTAAGATGTAAATGTCTTTCTCTCTTTTTATTTCCCTCTGCTTTTTTTTTTTTTCTCCCCTGTTGAGGGCATGCTGTAACTCGGTTTTTCCAGTCAGTAAAACGTCCACAAACTTTCGAGTCAAATCTCTGCAGCTCCCTGCCTCAGTATTCCACATGTTGGAGCAGCCAGTGAAAAACACCGGGCCTTAGTGATACCTTTCTTCCTGGTTTTCAAGATTGCTGTTCTGTGGCTAAATGAGTATAAATTATTGATTTAGATGACCAGTCACAGAATGTGGATGTTAGAACTATCATTACAAAAGTCTAGGGAGGTGTGTGATGGCAGCTAAAACAAGCATTTGATGAATGATATCCTGACTCTGAGTAAAGAAAACAGCAGTTGCCTTCTCTAAGAGGAAAAAATCTCTGCCTTTTGTGGTCTCATAATAAATTGTCTGCTACAAGTAATTCACCCACTTCTGCCATAGATTGAACTACTTCCTTGGGTAGTGGTTTTTTCTGTCTTTGAAATGTTTCCCATTTGCAATCAAAGGTGAAAATTTCAACAGAGCTCTGAACAAGAATCCAGAGAAAGAGGTAACGAGTTTATTTTGATTCTGACCTCTTAAACCTTTTTTATTAAAAAAATTAAGATGATGGCTTTAATTGAAAACAAAAATAAATTTTAATTTGTGTCATTAAAGCTCTTCACAGATCTTAGTGATGCCACCTGAAGTCAGAATATTTAAAATATTTTGATAAATGTGTCCCACCATGATGTATAAAATCTTGAACTAAATATTCATGTTATATTACTTTGGTGAGCTGTTGTACTAGTTTGCAGTTTTGTTTGCTTTGCTTTATCCCCGTAAGTGTCTTCAGTTTTAATTAGTATTCATTTTTTTACAGACCGAAGCAATCTATAATGTTATGTAAACATAATGAAGTTTTAAGAAATTCAAATGGCAATATACTTCCAAGTAAATGGAGAAGACTTGGTTATTCACAGTGTATTTGAAACAGGAGATTCAGTAGAGGATGAAAAGTATTTTTCAAGGAAGAGTGTAGATGACTAATTCTCTTTTCACTAATGTCTGTAATAAAGTAGTGAAATAACACTGGGCATACACTCGTGAATTTTCATTTCCTTTGTATAGCAGCTACAGGGAGATTTCATGGCTATGGCAGGTCTCACCCACTAAAAGCAGTACTGTGAAAGATGTCAATAGCATGGACATGAGTTTGTCAAAGTGTGCAGAGTGAAACAAACATACTAACAGTATTTGCCTTCTATGAAGATCTTTCTCAGATCGATCACCGAAGTAAAATGCTTCTTAATTAACTGCAGCCCTTCTCTAATCTCTACATAGACACATGTCATTAAAGACTTTAACATGGCTCAAAAATCTACAAGAGCCAACTTGCTGTCTCCAGCTTCTGCATTACTAGGGAGACACCTGGGAAGGCTGCCTGGGCTTCAGCACATATTTGGGGTTGATAGATCAGGAGTCCTTAGTAGAAACACCAAGAACAGATGCCCATTTAGTAAGGCTATCTCAGAGCTACCATTTATGTAGCTTCCTTTCTTCATCACTTTCTAGGTCACAGCATGTGGTTACCAGCCATGGAATAGGAATAGGCAAGCCCTTGAAATTTTCCAGGAGAGCTGAGGATTCAGAAAGACAGATTTGGGAGGCTACCATTCTTGCTACCTAGTGTGCCGCTCTGAGTTACTGCCCTGTAGCCTGCTCTGCAGCTGCCACAGTTCATACGGTGTGTTACAACACTGAAGCTGGGTTCTGTGTGAGCATTGCCAGGCTGGGAAAGCAGTGGCTGTAGAGCCAGCACAGCGCCCATTGTGCTGCTGCAGCACGGGTGTGCTGCACGTACTTTCTTACTGGAGACAGTAACCTTTGGCAATGGGGCCAGGTGCAAGGGTAGGCAGGGACCACTCAGATTGCTGTGGTCTGAATCACCAAAATGGCTTTCCTCCCTTACGGTGCTTGTAACTGCTGTGTGAGGTGCTTTTCTTTCCCTCTGGTGTTGCATCTTTGACTCTCTGGATCTATACATGTGGAAGAAATGAAGGAGCAGATGGACATTCCTTATAAAAATAGCACTGGGATAATATAGTGCAAGCGAACTGACACTGAATGACCCATCTCACAGGCCCACTCTTAGTTTACTTTTTTTTTTTTTGTAGTATTGGAGGTAATCAACACAACAAAGGACTTTAAGCAATAATATTGCCTATTTGTGCTTTGCTCATAACAATTGCCTAAGATACAAAGCAAATAAAATCTACCAGATGCAGCAAATTCTCTTGAGCCTAAGAAAGCAAAATTGTAATGTTGCAAATGTAAATGCTGGCATTGCAGCTTAATACACATATAAACCGAGCAATCTATATTGTGCGATCATCGTTTTTTAAGAAAGGCTGGAGCCCAGAGACCGGCAAATGTTCTCATCTGCAGTGTATCAGCAGTTCTCAGTCTTCAGCTGCTGTACAGATAATATTTCTAATTGAAGAATCATTACATGAATCCATATGTGAATGATAGATGGGCTATAGCCTTTTGTTCACAATGCTTTAAAAATTGAGTTGCTGGTTTTACTTTTATAAGGCATGATTAGATTGCCTTTTCCTTCCCCCCTCCTTCTTTTTAATGCAACATTTTAATCACCCTGGTCTGACAGGATTTGGAATCTGAAGGGAAAACAATTTCTGTAGCTGACAATTTTTTTAAACAATAGCTATTTAAAGCCTTGAATTGGTTACAAAGTGACTTTCCACAGAGAGAACCTTTGTTCAAATGTTTTTAATTCTGAAACTAGTGCTTGAAAAATTGTGCTCGATGTGCTCTATAATTGTTTTTCATGTATTATACTTTTTTCCTTCAAAGATAACAGCATATACTTTAGTGCAGTTTAATAATCCTTTTAAAAATCATAGTTAAAGAGGCATTTGCTCTGTTACTCATCAAGCATCTGTTGTATCAAAGAACTGGTAATATATTTATCTTGATGGATAAGCTTCAGTGTTCTGGACCAAGTTCAGTGTAACTGGCCCAAGCTTTTAATACTCATTTGGGGATCCTAAAGTCAAGTTCATGATCTAATTAAGATCAGTGTGATAATTATATCTGCTGCTGAACAGAAATCTTTCATCAAACCACATTTCAACTAAATTCTTTAACGTGGCATCAAAGCTGATCCAGTTCAGAAGCTGAATTGCTTTCTTAACATGGACGGTGAAATTTAATTTGCCTTTAGATCCTGGATTCAAATCCAGGCTGAGTCAGCTATAGCAAAATTATAACTGCTTGGGTTTTAACCTAATGTGAATAGAAAGAATCCAGTGGTTTCAGCTGAGTGCTGCCTTTCCTATTACGTGTTCTCGAAGGGCTGCAAACATTAGGCTCCCATCTTACATCTACTGCAGGTTGGAATGGGGAGTTGGTCATGCACACATAACATGACAGCACCGGGGGTGGGTGTTAGTGATCTAGACATCCCAAGTAGGAATGCACCACTTGGGCATTCAGGACAAACGTGTCCTGTTGCTGCTAATCTGTTTTCTCCAAAAACTGTTTCTCAGGCATGTTTCTTTTGATTGAAGCGTACCAGAGGAGCACGTGCACAAAATACAATGGAAAAGGAGCAAGGTCTCCAACATTTTGGAAGGTTTCTAGATTGGTTATATGTGTCAGGCTTTTGCGATTGATAAAGCTCAAATTATATGTATAAAGCTATGGAAACTCACGAAAAAAATGTTTGCGACCAGCCTTGTCCCTTTATCTAAACTGTTTCTGAGACAAAATCTGTGCCATGACACCTCTAGCCCCCGGGGCAGGGTGTGCTGCTCTAGCACTGCAGCTGGCAGATCACTGATGCAGCTCTGAGGTCTGGCTGCAGGAGAATTCAGTGCCCAAGCAGGTGAAAGCATTCCTGCTTTGCTTTGTTAGTGGGCTGCCAAGCAGATGTGAAGTAGAACTAGTTTGCAAACATGGACACTTTTGAGCAGTTAATCCTGCAATTAGTCTTTCTGGGGTCTAAGGAACTGCAGAGGGGAAGGGAGCTTCTCTTGATCTGTAATATGTCAAATTAAGAAATGTAGCTATTGAGGGAAAATAATATGTCAAATGTAACTAGAGAAGCATCTTAAAAAAAATTCCAACATACTATATAAACTCTTAATTAAATACAAGTCTGCTTACTACTCTCATTGTCTTCTGGATCTCTCTGTAATGAAGCTACAATGGAGAGTTTGGCTTCTGATTCTATACAGTATTTATATCAGTAGTGGTAGAGGAACTGCAAATGTTTTAGGGGGTGGAGGGGCTTGGAATACAGTAAAGATACACTTTTAAATGGAAGATGAGGGAAGTGTCTAGGAAGTTCATAAAAATAGAAATAGCCTGAAATGCTTGCTGTGCAGCTGAGGAGGTGGTGAGACTGCAGGAGGACTGGAGTATGCATAGTAAAGTCCTGACCTTCTGCACAGTGCAAACACCAGAGAATACTGTCAAAATGTAGCTCTCATTTCATTGCAGTAGTAGCCTGCTCTCTAATACTGTGCATTTCCAGTACTCTGTCCTCCCTCACCCCACTGAGTAATTTTGTCTGGGACTTTTTTTTGGAGAAACTGGTGTAATAATGCATCAGAAAAAGGATGGGGAGGGGGGAAGGATGCCTAGCAGTGTATTGCCATCCCCAGTGATGCAGAATTTCCTATACACTAAGTCAACTGGAGCACACAAAGGCAGCAGGTGCAAGTGCACATGCCACTAGCTTTTTTTTGTTAAAGGGTTTATAACCAGTAAATGCATTTGAATTCTTATTTTTTTTTAATAATGATATAACTGATGCCATTAAAGCTCACGCTCATATCCCATGCAGATGGCACAAGCTGTCACACTCTTGTTTTCTCTTTGGTTGTGTTTCTAAAAATTTCAGCTGAATGTTAAATCTGTGTCAGGGCAGCACTCCAGGTTTCAGAAAAGACACATACCATGTCAACCTAGCAGTGGATGGTTTCATTGGGTCCCACACAGTTCTTTTCCTGCCTCTGAAAGCATGCTTAGGAATTTCAACCTCACTGGTCCAGGGCCTTCTGAAGTGAGGGATTTCTCAGTGACTTTTTGTCACTGAGAAAGTGGAGGTGTTTGTAGGCTACATGCACTCTTCACAATGCCTTGTGGTGACTTAACGCAGTGACTTCTGGATCCATGTCTCATTTACAGGTAAACAGCTTTCATCTCTTTCTGCACTGAGATGAGCAGGATAAATGCTTCTTTATCGCTCTTACACTGATGTCGGTATTTAACGTTACCGTGAATGAAACACTGGCTGCCGCCTTCAGCAAGGCTGTAAGGCATGTGTGGATGTGCTAATGGGGTGGAGCAGGGCTAGGGGTCTTTCAGCTCCAGTCATGGTGTGCCTTGTGCTCTACACAGCGAAATGCTATTGCTCTGCCAAGTGAGGCAGGGACTGTGGTGGCCCTTCTGCAGGTGGCAGCTGGGCAAAAGTGGAGTGTGCAGCTGGCCTTGGGTTGTCCGGTGTACTGATCTAGAAGGCAGGGGTGTTTTCTCTTTCCTGGATGTGATGGATCTGCAGCAGCCTTAGGAAGAAGAGGCAACAACAATGTATTTTTGTCATGGAAGGCAGTAGCTGTGACTCACAAGACTCCTGGGGCACCACTTGGCAGAGTTAAAAGATGCCCTGTTCATATAGTCACTATATAACTGCATTTCGGAGTCTCCTGGTTTGCTTTGTTCTTGCATTTCTGAGTCTCCCTATTTGCTTTGTTCTTGCATAAGCCCCCCTTCCTGCATTTTCAGGCCCTAATTTTCTCCTACCTTGCACTTTCTGTAGATTTTTACATCTGTGCAAGTGGTGGTAAAACTCAGCTCTTTTATTGTGGAACCATTTAGGGTATATGCTGCATTTTTTTGGCACAAGCATAGGAGGCCAGAGCAGGGGCAAGGCAGTGGGGAATCAAGCCAGTTGTTTACATCTTCCTCCGAAGGACTGGTAGGTCAAACATCCTTCTCCTGTCCACAATACTGTGCCATTAACAGCTGTTAGTGAGTGTTAGCACATCATATTTTTTTCCCTGGAGGCTGAGCACATTATCTCTACAACACTCCAGCACCTTGCTGGGAACATGCGACAGCTCTGTTTTCAAAGTGTTTTGTTAATGCTAGTGACCTTGGTGGTGTGACCACAACACCTGCTTTACCTGATAAGATCATTAATTTTTTTCTTCTCAGCCTTTGTGTTGAGTGTAAGCAAATCTTCATTTGTACCTGGAAAACACTGCCTGAACATCAGCTTACTGGAGCACTGACCTGTATCTCCCAGTATTTTTAAAAGTGTTAACAGACAATTAGAAGAAATCAGTTCAATAAAAGCAGAGTGAACACAAGCCTCTCATTAGCTGCAATGGAACACGACACCATCGGAATCAATCACATGGCTTTTCAGCTGTCACTCTGCTGCAGCAACAGCTGTCTGTTAGTTGAGGTGACAGTGGAGAGCTGTTCTATTCTCTTCTCTGAGCTACAGAGATAAGCTGCACATACACAATGAACGTGTTCCCAAAATAAACACATTGGGAAGAGCAGGTTTTTTCTTCAATGATAAATCTTCGCACTCTTCGAACAGTTCCTCCTTCCTGGTGGATTAATCACTGGCTGAACGGCAGATCCCAGAGGGTCACAATCAGTGGCACAGGATCTACTTGGAGGCCTGGAACTAGTGTGGCCCCTAAGGCTCAATACTAGACCCAATATTGTTTAACTTATTCATCAGTGACTTGGTTGAAGAGGTTGATGCCTCCTCAGCAAAATCACTGATGACACAAAGCTGGGAGGAGTGGCTGATACCCCAGAGGGCTGTGCAGCCCTTCAGAAGGACCTCAAGAGGTTGGAGAGACGGGCAGAGAAGAACCATTTGAAATTCAACAAAGGCAAGTGCAGAGTCCTGCACTTGGGGAAGAGTGACCCCATGCACCAGGACAGGCGGGGGGCCAACCTGTGGAAAGCGGCTCTGCAGAGAAGGACTTGGGGATCCTGGTGGACAACAAGCTGACCCTGAGCCAGCAGTGTGTCCTTGTGGCCAAGAAGGCCAGTGGTATCCTGGGGTGCATTAGGAAGAGCATTGCCAGCAGGTCAAGGGAGGTGATCCTGCCCCCCCTGCTCAGCCCTAGTGAGGTGCACCTGGAGTGCTGTGTCCAGTTCTGAGATCCTCAGTACAAGAGGGACATGGAGATCCCAGAGCAGATCCAGTGGAGGGCAACAAAGATGATTAAAGGACTGGAGCATCTCTCTTGTGAGAAAAGGCTGAGGGAGTTGGGCCTGTTCAGCCTCAGGAAGAGACAACCAGGAGGGGACCTCATCAATGTCTGTAAGTATCTGAAGGGAAGGTGTGAAGAGGATCGAGCCAGGCTCTTCTCGGTGGTGCCAAGCAATAGGATGAGAGGCAATGGGCAGAAACTGATGCACAGAAAGTTCCACCTGACAAAAGGTGCTTCTTTACTGTGCATTTGACCGCACACAGGAACAGATTGCCCAGAAAGGTTGTAGAGTCTCCGTCACTGGAGATATTCAAAAACCATCTGGATGCAATCCTGTCCAGTTTGCTATAAGATGGCCCTGCTTGAGCAGGGAGGTTGGACTAGATGATCACTGTGGTCTCTTCCAAACTAACCCATTCTGTGATTCTGTGATTCCTCCTCCTTTTTTAGTTTACCGGGTTGTTGTCACTCCCTGCCTTTTTTCTTATAGTGGTTGTGTGTTCTTCTGCTTTTTACAGATTTGGTTTTCTGTATGCTGCTGCTTTATATTTCTGTGGCTGCATCCCCCCTTCTGCTTCATTCCAACTTCTGCTTCATCCCATCATCTGCTATGTCCCACCTTTGGTTGAGGTATGGTCTGTTTGAGGAGGAGACACAAGTGGTGCTGCCTCCTGGGCCACCGTGACCATGTCTGGCAGTGCCACGGCTGCAGCTGGTGTCGATAAAGTGCTGGTTGGAATTGCTTGGATAAGGTTTAAGTGGGTCCTTAACTCGGTGTGGAGCAGAGGAGTTATAAGAGCTTGTGAAGGGACTAGTCGTTCTTCAGGCCTTACCCTCGTCCTTTGTAAAGGCAGGCCTACAAGATTTTTGCATTTGCTTTGTTTCTTTATTGATCAAGCATGAGTTTAACAAATTATAAGGTGCCTTCAACTTTCCCCTCCCCACTGTTTGCCCCAGTTTTGTTGTTCCTCCTCAGCAGTCCTGATATTATTTTCATGTACAGGGCAGTGCTGCAGCTCCTTTCTCTCTTCCTCATTCCTATGCTGGATGGAGAGAAAGAGATTTCCTTGCCGGGAATCCTGTGCTTTGTGTCTTGCTACATGGGCCCACGCACAAGTATATCCTGGCTGTGTGTCCTGTGTGGCAGGCTGTGCAGGCTGCTTTGCTCTCCAGTCATGCTGGGGTTGAGGTTGCTCCTGTTTTTCTGCCTTACACTACAGTAATAGGCCTTTGTATTTAGGAGTCTGTGAGTCTTGGGTGACCTCACTTCCTCACTAAAATATAGCAGTGTAAGCACTGTGTCACGAAAGTGCAGAGCATGACAGTGACTCAGAAGATTGATCATGTCACTGGTCCAGACTAAGAGCACATACATCATGAGGGACTTGCTTCAAGGCCTTCCAAAAAGACCAGCAGAAACTAGCAGCTGGCATAAAAAGAGGAGAATTGGATCTCAGAGAAACCTTTGCACGTACCAGAAAAAAACCCTAAATATTTTAATTAAAAAATTCAATTAAATTCTTTGTTTTATGATCTTGGTTTTAGGACACTTGTGTGTATTTTTATTTTTGCCTGAGGTCTACAAACCCTGACAGCATGGATTTTTCCATCAGTCTATGAGATGGAGCTGAGTAAGTATACTTCCTATTTTATAGGAAAGAAAATAAAGACATCAGGATCACCTCTGAGAGTGGATTGCCTTTCATGTAGTTGTGCTGGTTCATGCTGGTTATGCCCTTTGGCTCTGTCTCAGAAGCTGGAAGTAGCAGGTCAAAGTGGGATCCTAGACAGGTAGCTCAGGACACATACTATCCCTGTCCTTGCATCTCTGTCTTTCACATGCAGATTTCTTCAAATCTTCCATTTTAAACTGTTTTCTACTTCATCAGAGATAAATAAATTTTTGCCTGAATGAGGTTTGCTATAGGATTTGCAAGAACAAATACCTCATTATGGCATATGTGCGGTAAAATCAGCAGCTCCCACTTTTTTGTTGTTTTTGACTAGGTGGCTCCTTTGATAATTTCAAAGGGCTTAAGATAAAAGGAGCTTAGAAAATAAAAAGGCCTCTTATTTCCTTCCAGAGGTACAGTGGAATAGCAGGGAAGTGACACTGAGCCATCGTCATTTCTGTAGCTCTCACTTCACTCAATATGCCCTGCAGAAAATGCTCGTTTTAAGGACTATCAAGAGATATTTTTCCTAAGTATTTAAAGTATCTCAGAAATGAGAGTTACATGGCCTCTTGCATGCTGCCAATCCTACATTTGATATCTATAGTTATAGGAAAGTTTAATACAGCTTGCTGAAAGTTAAGCAAATAACTTATCCACATGAAATGGAAGTCTGGTCATATTATAAAACATTATTTTTTTTAAGCTGTTACATTTAGCTTTCCAGAAAACAAGGTGTCTAAAATGAGATTTTGTCAGCAAAAATTTCAGTGCTATCAGTTTGAAACATTAATTCTCTTTCTGGTTCTATCTTGGAATAGATCTTTTAATTTTGACAGAGTGCAGAACAGCAGCGTCATATGCTGCATCTATACACAGAGACTTGGTTTGTTTTCCAGTGAGGTTATAATTTTTGTCCAAACTTAGGCCGTTGCTGAATTCTGTTTTCAGTTCTATTGCAAAGTCTCAACAATAAAATAAATAGAAGGCATACAAAAATACCTAAAATTAAAGGCAAAAATTACCCAAACCAGTAATTTATAAGACTTATTAAAAAAAAAAAAAAAAATCCTACTAAGAGAGTAGTTGAATTATTAAAGTATTGAGCCATAAATCATGGTCATCTAAGCCAAATTCATCCATACCTACAAAAAATTTCCTTTGTGTTTTCACGTTTTACATGAATGCTTTCAGTACATGAATACCTTTCCAAGATTTTTGCAAAATCCAGATAATAATATAGTTATATTAATTTATATCATAGCTATATTAGTTATACTATATATATAGTTATAGTTAATAGAACTAACAACTGCATTCAGAAATGTGAAACCTAAAAGAATTAAGTCACTTTTCCTTCTAAGTAATATGCACACGGGGTGGACAGAGATGTGAACTGTGCCCTCTGTGTCTCAGACCAGCTTGTGTCTGTGCGAGGGCAGGAGCATCAGCAGGTTATTGATCACACTGGGCCAAGCACAGGCAGGTCCCAGCAGAACTGCTCTCTCCTGCCTCTGCCTGTCATTTAACTGACTGTTAAATGCAAGAAAGATAACTAAGGCAAGACAAAAAACAAGGCTGTTTGGGAATGCCATTGAACAAATCCAGTTATTTGTTAACAGAGCTTGCAGGAGAGGGGCCTGATCCTACCAGCTGCTGACAACCAGCAAATTAACTTCAGGGGAAAGGTGATGGTCTAGCTGGTACTTGGCATCAGCCTGGGCAACAGCCACATCTCCAGAGGGACTTGATTAAGTCTCTCCACACAGGCTTTTCCCACTCCTGTTTAACCTGTCTGAACTCACAAGTCTGATCCCTATGAGTGGAAGTTTCTAGCTAACAGGCTAACAATAAAAGAAAAAACCCCACCCAAACCACAGCTCCTCCTCTCACCCCCCCAAAAAAACTGAAAAATTAAAGAATATGGGCACAGGGGATAGACAAACTAATGCATTTAAATTGTGGGCTTACTAGGGCAGCACTTGTACTACACCATCCCTGAGTCACATGTGCCAGGACAGAAACCCCGTTACTGTGAATAACCCTCCAATAACCACTCCTACAACAATGACTAGTGCTCACTGAGGGCCCCCAGAACAACCCAAGAAGTCCTAGCTTATTTCTAAACAAGAATGCCAATGCTGTGATGGATGGCTTCTTACTTGGAACCTTCTTTCCTGAAAAGCACAAGACTGCCAATACTTGTAAGCTTTACTCACACAGGTCAGCAAATATAATAGGCAAATATGCAGAGCAAAATACATTTTGATTGATTAGATGGTTTGGGGAGAAGGCACCAAGTTCTTTATTACAGGTATTTATCTTATAGTCTTTTCCACTCTGCTGCTTGTTAGTACATATGAGGGGGTTTGCATGTATTTTTAAATACTAATAAGTGTGCGAGACATAGGAAAGGTTTTTCTGTGGATTTTCTCTTATTTAAATTGAAATTAGGTCAGATATAGTGCTGGCCTAATCACGTCTTGTTAAGCTTGAACCTATGTATTTTTTGAGTACTTAGGGCATTATTGGGAACTGACCTAAGCTATGTCACAAGAAGTGCAAGTAAGATTGCCATCTTCATAAATATTTTAAGTGTCCATTATAAAAACAAACATCATAGTAGCAGTGGCTTTTCTCCTTTATCTGCATAAGCATACTTGGGAATATGCCAGCATTTTCCTGCCTAAAATGGTCACCAGTAAGTGGTGCTACTCTTTTTGAATTCAGCACAAGGTTCCACCTGTTTGTTCCTCAAGCAAATTCTCCTGCCTTCCTCATCTTCCTGGCAGATCTTCCTCAAAGCCTTTTGTTGAAAAACATGCAATTCTCAACAGATTAATCTCATATTTTCATATTCCTTCTTTGCTGCTGTGACCTTTAGTTGCTCTAGCATGCTAGTCTTCGGTTTTTCCCTATGCTCCAGTTGGTTGCAGCCAGCTGTCAAGCAGGAACTTCTGGGAACATGATTCCCACACCCAGAACTTTGGCTGCACTCCTGAAGAGCTTACCTTTGTCTTCATTCAAAGTTCTTTTATCATTACTGTATATTTCCATTCTTCCTGGAAAAGGGTCTTAACATTGCTCCAGAACAAATGAACCATTTTCATTGAAACTCATATTTAATAGAAATTACATAAAATTCTGCATTTGAAAGCAGAATGGTGTACGACAACTGGTGATTTCAGTCTTTTATCTTAAGCAAGGATATTCTTTGATTCACAATTCAAAATTATAGGTGTTCTCTCTTTTCAGTGACTGTCTGGTTCAGGGCAATACCCTGTAAGTCCAGCTAGCAGATACTGTAGTGATGATTCGCCTGCTGGAAGCCATGACGTTAGATTTGCATTGGTGGGGAGAGCCAGGCTCGTCGCTATCCAGCTGCCAGCCTTGCACCTTATGTTGCCCTGAGCCCTGTGCAGAAGCTGAGAAATGCCAGTGACTACTGGACCAGAGGGTTTGCATGAGATAAGCCTCCACACTGGAGACCAACAGACCTCCTTTTGTAGCTGTGATACTCAGGGTATGTATTTGTATTTATAGTGGCTTTGGTAAGCCTCTTTTTTTCCCAGTGCTACCTCTAAAAAGCAGCACTGGGAAACTGCTTAACACAGCATATGCTGACTGCAGTACTTCTGAGAGCCTGTATCTGGAGTGGGGCATAATCTGTACAAGAAGGAAAGCTGCCAGTTCCAGCACCCTGAAGCACAGTATGGCCAGTCCACGTCCCTCAGCTCTCTCTTGATTCCTGTTAGAGGGTATGTTTAAGCCAGAACACTTTTGCTAAGACATGCTCCTCCAGAGGCTCAATTCGTAATGGTCAGAAACAAAGACATGAGTACCTCGAATCATAGAATCATAGAATGTTAAGGGGTTGGAAAGAACCTTAAAGATTATCTACTCCCAACCACCCCTGCCATGGGCAGGAACACCTCCCACTAGACCAGGTTGCTCAAAGCCTTATCCAACCTGGCCTCGAACACTGACAGGGTTGGGCCATCCACAAGCTCCCCTGGCATCCTGTTCCACTGTCTCTCCACCCTCACAGTAAAAAATTTCTTCCTAATATGTAACTAATATGTAACAAAGTTCAATTTGTACCCATTACTATCACTATAGTTACTGACAAAGAGTCCCTCTCTGGCTTCCCTGTAGTCTTCCTTCAGATACTAGAAGGTGCAATAGGGTCTCCATGCAATATTCTCTTCTCCAGGCTGAACAGCCCCAACTTTCTCAGCCTGTCTTCATAAGGGAGGTGCTCCAGTCCTCTTACCAACTTTGTGGCCCTCCTCTGGACTTGCTCCAACAGTTCCTGGCCCTTCTTATGGTGGGGACACTAAAACTGGACACAGTACTCTATGTGGGGTCTAACAAGAGCAGAGTAGAGGGGGAGAATCACTTCCTTCAACCTGCTGGTGCAGCCCAGGCTATGGTTGGCTTTCTGGGATGTGAGTGCACATTGCTGGGTCATAGTGGGTTTTTCATCAACCATCACCCCCAAGTCTTTCATGCGATGCAGTGCTCTGTGACCCCGTTGAAAGGCATCCATAGCCCATAGAGGGTATATAAGGAAGCTGCCAAAAGTCCTTTTGACCTAAAAAGTATAGATACTCTGAGCCCTATAACATATCAAAAGGATTGGAGTGCTCTGCTTGGAGATGCGGGCAGCCATGGGAGCTCCCCAGCTGGTCTTCAGCTGGGACACCTACACCACTCACTGGAGAGCAGCAGCATCCTTGGAGCACTGGCCTTTCCTTTCCTGGGTTATGAGGCCACAGGTTGTCAAGCTATTTGTTCCTTCTCCTCAGCTTAATGAATGTTGAGGGGATGTTTTTTTTCTATTTGACATACCCGGAAGGATGAAGCCCATCTCTCCTCCTCCAGAGGAGAGAGGAGACTCTAAGCCTCAGGCTAAGACTCTTCCCTCAAGGCTTAGGGAATCCCTTGGGGCTACACTGAGAATAGATTTGTCCTTTTCTTAATGAATGATGATCAGAAAACTGTTGTGTGAGAGTGGAAGGTGGTGCTTATAATGATATTTTAAAAATAGTGGCTGGAACTGCATAACTGCATTTCGTGAAGGCCTTGATCCCTTGTTATGTTAAGGTACTTTAAGAATATAGTGTCTCAAGGCTTTCATGGGGACAGAGGCAAATAAACATCCTGTTTCTGTGTCTCCTTTGAATTTCAGCATGCCTGATTTGGGACCCTAAGTCTTGGGCAGTTTTGGGCATGGGCACCTTTTGAACTTAGGACCCATCAGAATTGGGCAACAAACACACTGTTGAGAGGAGGCCACCTCACTAATGAAAACTGTGTTCCACAGGTGATGCCCAAATTCCCAAGCTATACAGTCTGTTTGACTTCAGACAAAGCACAAGAAAGAATGCCTTAATCTTGCACCTCTACACTGGGTTTTCATTTTTTTCTCTCCAGCCTACCCTGAGCTATTTGTCATTACTGATCTATCCTCCTGCCTGTGGGAAGGAAGTGTCTTGTGCCCTCACTCATGTGGGCTTCAAGGTTCATCTGATACTGAGGTTTCAGTGCTCTGCATCCAGGCTGTGTACAGAGAGGTATTATCTTACTTTCCCAGCCTGCCTTTTTTTCTTCAACTGAAAAGTACAACTCCTAAACTGCAGATTCTAACGTGTGCATTGCTCTAGATAAGATCTTGCTGACCATGTAGGAGACTGCACAATAAAAGGAATTATTTTGTTGTAAGAGTATGATTTATGAGTATTGAAAAGTAGAAAAGGATCCTAGCACAGGAAATAGAAATCTGATATGAGGAAAAGAGATATTGTTTGGGTACACACTGAGAAACTTTGACATTGACATCCTTGTTACAGTTCTGGAGAAACCCGATCAGTTTAGCCATATGATCCAAAACATAATGACGCATCCACATTAATTTTAAAGACCTCAGTAAATCAGTAAGTGTCTTGAAGGGTGAAACGAATGTCTTGTGCATGAATATACATCTTTATCTCTGGAAAGTTTCATACCAATCTAGCTGTGTTATAGAAATTGGTGAAGCAAGTGTCTTCAACTTAGAATCAGCACCAGACATAATATATGACATATGTAAATTCACTGAAGAAACAGAATCATCCTGGAAGAGGAACTTTTATGATCCTTGATTAGAGATGCAAAGGAAGAGTAGAACATAGAACTGAGCAGCAAGTCAGACCTACCCTAAATAAGCGCGATCCTGAAAAAAAGACCAGAGAGGCAGATTTGGAAACAGGCTGCCTGGAAGGGACTTGCTAGAAGCACAGAAACTGTCTTTGTTTTCCTAATCCCTCCAATGCCCAAAGGAACAGGCTCAGAAATTTTGTAAGAAACAGCACTGCATCAATTTCTCCTAAACAGAATAACTTGCAAAGCCTCGACATTTTTTGGCCAGAAAGTCTTAGATTTGCTGCTTTGCAACTGCTTCAGGATCGGCTTTTTAAACATTTCATAACTGCAACCTTTTTTTCTCCAGTTTATTCCATTTTTTCAGGCTTGTCTACAGCTGGTGCATATTGTCACTCTTCTGCCAGGTAGGAACAGATTTGAATCTTTGCAGGCTGGTGTCCCATAGAGCAAGAAACCTGTGCTGCAGGAGTACGTTTTTAAAATGTCTTTGCTTTACCTGCAGACACTGTGTGTGTTGATACAGAAAAAAATAGATTCAAGAAAATACCCTGTTGAACTACAAGCCATCAACAGTGTTTCATGGCTCCTGCAGCACAGCCTCCAGTGCTGTCCAAGCCTTATTTTTCTGTTTGTAAGTCACTGGCATGTACTGACCGCTATGTGTTTAGTTGCTTATTTAATGTTGGTAAAGATTGAAGAGAACAAAGGTTAAAATAGAGATGTGCAAATTATTACTTAGTACCATTAAATTTATTGTCTTTTCTACTAATAGATAAGACAATTTCTGTCTAAAATATTTTTGACTCAACTGTACGCTATGGCAACAAAAAGACATTTTTAGGTCTTTCTGCTGTTTCCAAGTTCAGATGATTTTTTCCACTGTTTATTTCTTTACTTCATATTAGACAGTTCCAACATTTTCTCATCTTTCCTGTTTCTCAGTTTTCCTAATGAAAACTCCAGCAATAAAAGACCAATAAGAGGTAAATTCACACTTCAGATGGGATTTTATCACTTATTTTTCATGCACTCCCAAATTCCTACCCCCAAAATCCACGAAGAGGAAATTGTGATTAAAACCTAGGGAATGTAGCAGAAGATAGAGCTGATGGTGTCTCCCAAACTTCACTCACATCTTAGCCAAATGGGAATAATGCTTAGAATTAGCTGCATGGGTGCTTATTTTCTAAGCTTCCTGAAAAAATTGTTGCCTATTCTATTACTTTATTGTGGAATGACTCAACAGCTGTATTTTTGTTCCAGGGCTATTGCACAGGCTTAATGCTACTCATAAAACTATATGAGACACAGGAGGGCTGATGACACATAACAATCAGAGTCTTAAAACCTCACTGATAGACTCAAGAGTCAACCACCTACACTTAAACAGTTTTCTATTCCTACCTATTCATTCAAAGGCAGAGGACAAGCTTCTCTGTCATGAGGTGGCAGAGGCAGTGTCACAGGTGCTGCACTGGGTGGCTTTAGGGTGGGTGCAGCCACACCAGGCACTGGTGGGCAATGCAGGCTTGACCTGACCTGCTTCTGCCTTTGCCAGCGTAGCCCATTCGACACAAGTGGGATGAACCCTTCCCTCACTTGCCTTGAGCACAGCTGAAGCGTTTTGGCCCAATTGCCAGGAGCACCCTTAGCTGGGGCAGGGGCCTTGTCCCCAGGGCTGTGGTTGGCATCACATCTGGACACAGCAAGGCTTCACCATCCTGAACAGAGCCCATGGCTGATGTAGTCATCTGCTTTTCTGATCTGTAGCCTCTGTCTTGTACTTTATGGGCTTCAGCTAATCAAACCAGAGGTCCCAAGGAGTTAAACACAGATATAATTCCTTTCCTCATAGCAGCCGGGGGATCTGCGGACAGGGTTCAGCCACAATGCTAAACTCCCATTCCAGCAGAAATGTCACGTTATTTAGTTACTAAAACAATGCTCTTACTGCAAAGACATGTTAGGAGTGAAAATATGACAGCATCTATTTTAGGTTGTCATTGATCTTTAATTTGCTATTTGAAGGTTTTCCATGTAGTCAGTGCTTTTTGGCCAAAATATATGACTGCAGGGAAATGAGTAAATGAGTGCCAGAGATGTTCTTTTTTTCCTATGAAAAGACTGAAATTGCTTTGTGTAAATGTGTGGAAAATGCTGATATTTTGTTTCTATAAATACTTCGCCTCCTGCGTGCTGTATTTCATTTGTGCTGTTTCCTAGGAGTATTTGGCTTCTTATCACTTTTACACAGGGTGCTGAATACAAATGAGCTACAGTTTACCCAGCAACCAAGCTGTGGAGCATTTGTGGCTGTTGTGCATTTCCTGAGCAAGGGTAACTACTGAATGAAGCAGATTACCCTGTAGCCTTGCAAAACACTGAGGATTATAAAACATGCATTTAGTGGATAAATACACAGAGGAAAATGCACAGACAATCTCTGTTTCTATATATATATGGACGTGTGTGTACATGAATATAATTGGGAGATGCAAAAAAAAACAAACCACCCCTGAAGTAATCCATCATTTTTAAAGACAATTTAAATACAGGGAAGGCAAAACCCCTCAAAGTTGCATTTCTTGTTCTCAGTGATACCACCTACAACCAGGATCCTTGTTTGTGAAGTCCATAAACAAGGCTCCATTACCACAGACTCATGTGATCACAGGATAATTCACACTTGAAGGAACCTCAGAAGATCACTAGTCCTACTCTGAGCAGGGCCAGCTCTGAGGTCAGACCAGCTTTGTCAGGGCTTGATACAGTTGTCCCTTGAAACCCCTGGGCATAGAGGATGCACAGCCTCTCAGAGCAGCTGTCCCACTGTCTGATTGTCTTCCTGGGGAAAATCTTTTTCCACATATCCAGCCTGAACCTCTGTTGTTTCATCATCATTGTCTCTCGTTCTTCTACCATACACTTCTGTGAGTTAAAATCCTGGCCCTGCCTCCCTGGTGACCTCCCCATAGTTGCTGGAGGGGTGCTGTTAGGTGCCTCCAAAGCCATCTCCAGGCTGTACAAGCCCAGTTTCCTTAGCCTGTCCTCAGAGGGAAGTTCTCCAGGCCCCAGGCAGCCTGGAGGCCCTCACTGAACTCATCCCACTTCATCATCCTCTTCCTTTTATTTGAAAGGGGCAAAACTGGGCACAGGACAGCAGACATGGTCTCACTACTGCTGAGTAAAGGGATTTAGTTACTCCCTTGACCTGCTGGCCATGCTCTCATCAGTACAGCCCTGGTTACTCCCGGCCACTTTTGCTGCCAGGGCACACTGCTGGATCATGCCCAGCTTGTACCCACTGACTTACCCAGGTCCATCTCAGCAGAGCTGCTTCCTGACCATTTGGGCACCACTTGTGTTCTTACAGGGGACTCCTCTTTCCCAAGTGCAGGACATGGCATGGCATTCATGCATGTTGAATTTCAGGAGATTGCTGCTGGCCCACTCCTTCAGCGTGTCCAGGTCCCTCTGGATGGCAGACCTGTCTTCCCATTTATTGAACAGTCCCCCAGTTTGGTCTAAACTTGATGACAGTGCAATCATGGTGTCATTGATGAAGATGTTAAACTGGACAGGTCCCAGAACACATGCCTGCTGTGCTCCACTTGTTACTGGCCTCCAGACATAGGATGATTTACTGCTACCCTTTGAGCCCAACCATCCGAGCAGCTTTTCCAGACCAGTTGTCCACCCATCCAGACCATAATATCCTCACTTGGATGCAAGATATCACAGGAGGTCGTGTCAAAAGCCTCACTAAAGTTCAGATAAATACCATCCATTGAAGACAGGTGTTCCTGGAGAACTCACTCCATGATTTTACCAGTGACCAGGGTTAGGCTAACTGGCTTGCGTTCCCCTGGTTATGCTTTTGGTCTTTTCTGAAGAGAGGTGCAAAATTTGACCTCCTCCAGTTCTTGGGGATCTCTCTTTAAAAGGGGACAGAGAGTGACCTTACAGGGACAGCAGCCAGCACAGTGAGCAGCCTTGGATGCAGCCCATCAGGTCCTATGGACACCTATGGCCAAGTTCTCTTGAGATTCCTGACTCAGTCCTCATCCACTGCTGGTCTCCACCTCCTCCCACCCTCTGCACTCCTGATGCAGTGGGTGAACCATTTTGGCAGGCTCTCTTTGCTGGGGAGGGAACAGCCTAGTAGATCCAAGAGGAAAAATATAAATTTTTTCAAGAACATTTTGGGCGCAAAAAAATGAACAGCTTTTACAAGACTTTTTGAAAAATGTCAGGTTTTCCCCAACTTGGGTAACTAGCCATGAGCAGAGGAGGAATGGAAAAGTGCACTTGGAGTTACACACTTAAAGTCACCGTTGAAGTAAGTTTTAGCTTTTTCTCACTTCAAGCCTGAGCAAGGCTGAGGTCCTCAGCCCTTCCCATGAGTGTGCCACTTCTCTGATTGCTAAAATGCGCACATGGCTATACCTGATCTTCTTCCACTGGAGCATTTGTAGTGTCTCAAATCAATTTAAATGAGTCTTGTTCAACTGGCTGACAAATGTAACACAGAGGCACTTGGCAATTTTTGCCTTCGCTTAAATTAAACTCTAGTCAGTGACATAGTTTGCCAAGTTAGGCACAATGATGTTATGATTATTTTAAGTTAATGGTCTCCATATCATCATTTCTACCTACTTAACACCTGGGGCTTTAAACCTTTGCTATCATACATTGGGATAAGCTTTTCAGTGCACTGGATTACGTTGTCTGTTGTAGTAAAATAGAAATATATTTTATAAATATAAAACATATTCTAGCATAATGTAACATAATGTAACATTACTGAACACAGAACATAGTGAAAATTAATTAGTTAATTAGAACATAATTAGTGAAATGACTACTTTTCCCCTGTAATGCAGTGGTCACCACACACAGTTTTCATGGGACGAGGGGTAAGAGAAAATGAAGGGAGAGACTCTCATGTGGAAATGAATATAAACAGCAACGGAGGAGCCTCCTTCCATCCTGATGCTCTCCACGCCAACAAGACAAGTGGGAGAGCATCCAACAATGAGCAACCCACCTTCAGGTAGTTGCAGTATGAAGAAAGAGCTGGCAAGAGAGCAGAGACTTCTACAACTGTTTCAGTATATAAATACTGTGGTGGAAACGGAGCAGGATGGGGGAGAAAGGAGCAGGTAGAGCTTGACTAAGCTCTAAGAGCCCTTACCCTTTGGTCAGCACTGGACTGCCCCTTCACACTCCCAGAAGCATTTAGCATGGCCAGGCTGCACAACAGACTGATACCACACAGAAATTAGGAGGAAGATGAGAAAAATCTAGCAAAGATTGTACCAAATGCTATGCTGCCAACACCCAAGCTGCTCTGCCTCTCTTCAGATAATCTTAAACTGTTCTGTCTGTTGTCCTTTGCTGAGAAAATAGAGCTTGACTTTTCTGAAATTCAGAAAATACTGCAGCACTTTTTAGCATCAGTAGAGACATGTCAGATTAAGTCTGACTGGTGTGTACAACCTACAAGCTGAGCAATGTCTTCCTAGTGATGGACATTATCTTAAGCTTCATCTCAAATGTGCAGAAACCAATTTGGGGTAATTTTCAGGGAAATTGGAACCGCAGAGAATTGGTCCTCTTCTAAAATGTAGTGACTGTCTATTCCATAAGGGTGTAACCAGGAATCCTGGTTTGAATGGCAAGGTTGGAAGTAGCTCAAGTGCACATGAAATCAACAAGCAGAATTGGGGTGAAATGGTAAAGGAACTGCAGCTGATCAAATGGCAGTTGATACAATTTGTTATCTGATTGTATAATTTGTCTATAAAAAATACATACAAGGAAAAATCTAGCATTCTATCTTAGTAGTCCCCTGCCATGATTGCCACAAAGACTGGTTTCCTTCTCCCATGGCCTTCCTGTCTCTGTGGGTTATCTGAAATTATGGGGTTCCTGAGGACTTATTTTCAAGTGCCTCTGGGTTTGAGGGGCTGCAAATTATCGAGCTTTGTCTAAACATGGAAAAAATAGAGTAATTTGGGGCACACCCAGAGTACCACATGAGCTGGAGGTACTTCCAATTTCTTGTCCACCTGAAAAGCACAAAGATGGGGCACAGTTGGAAGGAGGGCAGCCATTGCATGAGGTCACTGAAACTGGGGTAGTGAGGAAGCACAGATCCTGGGTGGGTGAGAATGCTGCAGGGAGGGAAGGTGCAGAGGGATGTGGGTACACAGCCTTCAGTCAGACTCCATTAATTCTGCTCTTCAAGGAACAACTTGCAGTTCCTTTGGTGTCTCAGGCATTCACAAGTGAAGAAAGACATGTGGGTTGTTATGTCGATGAATTTTTTTATTCCTTACATGCTGCTAATATACTACAAATACGTCTTCTCAAGAAGTCCTATTGCAGGGTAGGACTACAGGTGAGCGTCTGTATGAAAATCTCTGGAGCACCTCAACCTGTTCCGCCTGTTCCTCTTTCTACAGTGATTCCTCTTCACGTCTGGGGATTTGAAGCCACTGTGAATCCCTGCTAAAGGGCCCTTGGAAAACATGAAAGCAAGGAGAGTACATGTGAACAAGTCCTCTTTTTCTGGTGTAATGTGAATAACCACCTTCACCACACTCAGCATGCAGCACACCACTGGTGTAAGAGACCAGGACTGGGGAGCAGGGTGTCACTGCAGAGGACATGCTAGCTCTCACAAAGTAGGATTTGGCAAGCTGTACTTTTGTTTGATTTCTGAGAATATTTTTTTTAAATAGTTTGCGTGAAAGCCTATCTTGTAGTGCTACATTTCAGCAAAGAAAATTGCTTCTGCACTTCTTTAAGGGAAAACTGCAGTAACACACCAGGTGTGATATCTGGACCAGAAATCTTCAGGAGTCAAAAGCAAAGGACGTTTAATCCTGACCAAGCAGACTAAACATTTGGTAGAAAAGCTGGAGTACATTCAAGATAATAATAACGTGCTCTGCATGTTGCAGTACATCTCCTCTAGCAGTTGGAGTCCAGAAAGGTCACACCAACCACGAGTGAAGAAAGAAAGGAAAACACTCAGCAAGATGAATATTGCTCAGAGCATTAATTTTCCCACACCTTCTTCCCCAGCAGGGTCACAAGCAATTAAGAGTCCTCATAGTGGGAACACTTCCACTGACACACTTTCCTCTCACCCACAATTTTTTTCAAATCTCTTACTTTGGGCAGGTGGTGGGGCGTGATCCAACAAAAGTCATTTTTATTTGTGAATTAACCTAGAAATTAAATTTTCTCAGACAGAGGGTTGAGAAAACCTTCTTCCCTTCAATACTTCTCACTTTGTATGGAGTGAGCTGATCAGCAGCTTTCTGTCTACTACTGTCCACTTCTGTCAAGTTACAGGAAAAAATATAGTCAAAACCTTTATATTGATACTTATTCAACAAAGCAGGGGTTTATGAAAAAGGGATTGAGAAGCAAAAGTGAGAACATATGAGAAAGGCCTTCCTGGTCTTGAAGCAACAGAGCAGACTACTTTCACATCAGGATATTTATTTTAATATTTATGTGCTCCTTAATGTTCATCTGATTCCATTTCTCTTTGCAATTCAACATAAAAACCCAAGATTTCAGAAAAGATAAAGGGTCGTTGTGTTAGCAGAAATGACAGTGATAATATCATAGATCACAGTGGTGAGATGTCTCAGCTGTACTCACCTGGGAATCAGAATATTTTCCGTTTAAAATCCACTTGGAAGATCATGTGCACCACTGTACCTCTCTGCACTGAGGTACGTGTTGTGTCCCAGGGGACACCCATGTTCCTCTGCACGCTCAGTTATGGTGACTGTTGAAACGCGTGGCACAGTCTTGGCATCTCACTTATCTGTTTAGGTTTTTATATCATGCCCATTGACGCACTGACTAAGTGCTTCTTTGCTTGTGTTACCCATCTGAAATGCCATTTTATCCATGGGTATTGGATAGCACAGTCCTTCATATGCAGCTGACTGCATTTATTTGTGACATGACTTGAATAGATGCACCTGCAAGTCTCCATAAAAAAATCACCTAAGCCTATGAACTGGAATTTGAAGGGAAGCTACAAAACACACATTTCAGTGTTATTTCTCATTCTTTGATGCTCTATATCAACACATTTTTTCTTCTCAAAAAAGAGAGAGGATTTCATTTTTATACAAGGCTACTGCGTGGATACAATAGGCATCACTTTTCAAAACAAGCAATTTTTTTAATGTTCTTTTAAGGAAATTTACCTGTGCTCATCTATATGCATATTTATATTTCTAACCCCCAAACACCTGTTTTCTGTCATGTGAATTTTCCAAAACAATCACTCATTTTTAATATCAGCAAGACAGGACCGTCTGCTGCATCCTGCTGGCATTCCAGGCTCTCTCCTCAGCCTCTGATGAAGCCCTCCCTCTTTGCACCTGCTCCTTCCTGCAGTACCCCAACCCTGCTGCATCTGCCTTTCGTTCCACCTCATCCTCCTCCGACTCACGAGGAAGGCTCCTTGACACTTTCAAGACCTCCAGAGAGGGTGGGCTGTGCCTGGCAGCCCCTCACTGAGAGCAGCAGGGGTGCTGCAGACTAAGCTGCACAGAACACCCCAGGTGGGGAAAGCAGGAGAAAATCCTTCTTCCTCTTCCATGGGGAGGTGGAGGTGATCATCCAATAAATTGCATTTAAATCAGTTAAATCAGAAAACACCTCATCTGCAAAATTAATTGTGGGCAGTGCTAGCAGGTAAATACTTTTCCCTTTTGAAGTGTCCTGGGATTTTTGGATGTTTGCATGAAACAGTTTAGCATGAGTGAAAACTGAAGAACTGGAATCAGGGTCCTAAACTCTTTGAGGTGAAATAGATGTGTATCTTTTAGAGAAGGTGCCTTACCTGCTAAACTGGCATTTGTAGACATTTAAAACCTTGTAGCAATACTGAAACCTGGAACTGTTTCCTGACAACATATTGAGAGTCACTTGAAAGGGGGAATGCATAAAAGACTTCCCAAAGTGGCATCCCTGGATGGTCACAGCAGCCACACTTCACGGAGAAATGCCTTGTCTGGTTCATGGGAACGTCATGACTTCACTGACGTTTTGGGAAATTATTGTTGGACCTTTTCTATTTCACAGAATCATAGAATAACTCAAGTTGAAAGGAACCCATAGGGATCATCAAGTCTGACTCCCTGTTCCTCACAGGACTACCTAAAACAAAACCTACCACCAAGTCACATGCAGGTGCTCCTTGAACTCTGTCAGGCTTGGAGCCATTACCACTTCCCTGGGGAGACTGTTTCAGTGACTGACCACCCTCTCAGTGAAGAACCTTTTCCTAATGGCCAACCTTAACTTCCCTTGATGCAGCTTCATTCCATTTCCTTGTGTCTTATCATTGGACACTAGAAAGAGAAGAGCAGCATCTGCCCCTTTGCTGACACCTTGAGGAAGTTGTAGATTGCAATGAGGACACCCTTCAGCCTTCTCCAAGCTGAACAAACCCGTGGAGCACAGCCATTCCTCCTAAGTCTTGCTCTAGAGATCTTTCACTATCTTGATTGCCCTCCTCTGGACACAGTCTCATAGCTTGATATCCTTTGAGCCCAACCAATCAGTCAGTTGCTCACTCAGTGTATTAGGTGCTTGTCTAGCTGTGTGCTGGGTATTTTGTCCAGAATGACACTGCAAGAGACAGGAGGATAGCTTTTTGATTTCTGGTAGTGTTCTTGGGGTGGTTTTTTTGTTTGGTTGGTTGTTGTTTTTGTTTTGGTTTTCCTGGCACTTACAGTGACCTCGGGATAAACCACCATGACCCAGTTGGAAGAGAATGACAGGAAAATCCAGCAGCATTCATGGTTCACAACAATTTCTGTCTGCTTGCCAATGAAATAAACATCCTTATATTACTGTGGTTGTAGAATTAAGATGCAGATGTGGTGCGTAATAGCTCCTGCAAAGGCGTGTATTACACGAATCATTACAATCACTGAAAAGATAAAATAAGGCAAAGAAAACTGGGACTAACACTGACCTCAAACAATTTCTCTGCCTTGTTTCTACCTAATCAGGTGATAAATGAATTAACCCATTAACTCAGGTGTTGCTCACGCTTTCTGAATTTTTGTCTGCTGGAGGGATTGTGTGTAAGTGGAGATGAAGAGAACTGGATCTCCTCAGCACGAAGAAGAGGAGTCTCACTGCTGTTTTCAATCACCTAAAGGGAGGCTCTGCTGGAGCTGTGTGGGCAACGGTGAGGGGCAGCAGGCACAAGCTGCAACCGTGGAAATTGTCACGAGATTCTTGCAACTGGGCTGTGCAAACCGTCAAGAGAGACTTAGAGAATAGAGAAGGTTACTAGAGTTACAAAGAGTAATTCTTTGATGTTACAACACAAGTAACTTGTACCACAAAGTTACAAGAGTAATTCTTTCATTGATGTGCATGATGCGTCCAGTTCAAATTGGGACCCTGCAAATGTGGTTTTACACACAGGTATGAAACCTTTCCAGCATTCAGATACAACATGATGCAATTAATCAGTACTTAACACACACATACTACCACAAAGCAAGTGTAATTGTGTGGTGTCATCATCCATCTGCTTTTTTCATGATCTAGACATCCCTGGAGCTGGTCTTAGGACCACAGAATCACTAAGGTTGGAAAAGACCTCTAAGAGTATCAAGTCCAGTCATTAACCCAGCACTGCCAGGTCCACCACTAACCCACGTCCTTAAGCACCACACCTACACATCAGGCTGCCCAGTGACGTTATGGATGCCCCATCCCTGGGGGGCTAGAGGGAGCCCTGAGCCATCTAGTCTAGCGAAAGGTGTCCCTGTCCATGTCAGGGGATTTGGAACTAGATGATATTTAAGGTCCCTTCCAACCACAGGCCATTCCATGATTCTATGATTCCATGGTTTTTTGAACACATACAGGGGTTCCACCATTTCCCTGGGCAACCTGTTTCAATGCCTGACCACCCTTTCAGTGAAGAAATGTTTCCTAATATCCAATCTTAACCTTCCCTAGTGCAACTTGAGGCCATTTCCTCTCGTCCTGTCACTTGCTAACTCGGAGAAGAGAGTACACTCATCTCACTACAACCTCCCTCCCGAGCCTCCTTTTCTCCAGCCTAAACATCCCCAGATCCCTCAGCCGCTCCCCAGCAAGCTTGTGCTCAAAACCCTTCACCAGCCTCGTTGCCCTTCTCTGGACACGCTCCAGCACCTCAGCGCTCCCCACCCCTATTTTTTGGGGTAGCATCACTCGGGAGCCACCAGCGGGGGGCCACCCTCGCTGTGCCGGGAGGCGGAGGGCGAAGGTGTCCCCTCGCCGCGCCTCGCCCCGCCCGCCGGGACCCC
>VXAY01003292.1:793534-840368 GCA_013399855.1 Oxyruncus cristatus | reverse complement strand
CGCTGCGGGCCGCCCTGCAGCTGCTGGCGGGAGTCCGCGCTGTGCGTGGGGGCCGCGGGCGCGCCGCGCAGCCTGCCCGCCGGCCTGGGCTCCCTGTGAGTGCGGGGGTACGCGGGGCGCGGGAGGACGAGGAGGAGAAGGGATGATGGAGGGGTGCGGGGCGGTCCCGCCTGATGGGTAGCATCTCTTTTTCCAGAAGCCTGGTCAACGGGACCTTCTCCGAAGTCAAGGACAGGATGTTTTCCCACCTGCCCTCCCTGCAGCTGCTGTAAGTATGGCACTGGAAAGGAGAACGGCCAAGTAGCACTTCGCCCGTCTCTCCTAGAGTCCCTTTAAGCATAGAGCCCCCCCTCCGTTTCTCCTAAATAGATCCCTTTTCCCTTGTAAAAAGGAAGGAGGTAACAGCTAAATCCCCTGCTTGCGCAGCCCCCCAATGTAACCGCCGTTTCATAACAGGGGTGCATTTTCCGCTCAGAAACTACTTCGTTAAATGAGTATTCAGCTACTGAAGTAGGGCAGAATGTTTTCTGATGCCCTAAGTTTCTCTTTTTTTAACTTCAGCTTTAATTAGTTTAGGGCTGAGTTTTCTTCTCTGGAGTCATGTGGTGGCTCTAACTCCTGCTCACTTTATGCCGGCGAGTCTGACAGCGGCTTTGGGATGTTGCAGGCACGGTGGGGCAAGCAGAGGCTGCCGGGACACACTTCAGAGGGAAGCCTCTGTGTGAGAAGTGCTGGTGTTGTCTGCGGCATGACTCTGCTTCAGTATCCAGTTTGGAGGGTTGTCCCTCGGATGCCTTCTGACCCACTGGTCCACTGTCCCAGGAGACAGTGGTCCTGCTCGCAGCACTCTGCAGCCTTCCCTCCTTCCTGTCCTCGGGCAAGTCGCTTCGCAGTGCCCGTGTTGTAGTTAGGTGCGTGCCTGAAGCCCGAGGAGCTTACCCAAGCTTGCTTAATTTAGCCGTCCTGGGAGGCAGTAGCAGGGAAGGTACAGACACAGACTGCGGTACAACCCCCCTGGGGAGCCTGGGTACTCGTTTCTCTGGTAGTCTGCAGCGAAGCCGAGCTGCAGTCTGTGCCCTGCCTAGCCCAGTGCAGGCTGCCAGGAACGTCTGGATACCAAGCAGACTCTCCATGCCTCTGCCTGCACCCCCTCTCCCCCCATAAGGACTGGCTTACCCCCCAGGCAAAGACACACTGCAAGGAAAAGTTCAGCAAAAATATCTGAAGCCTGCCAGAAACCTAGGCTGAGTGCTTCCCACAGAGCTAAATGTTAAAACCGGTCTTAGCAAGAGGTGCCTAAAGGCATCTGGTAGCATGATGGCGAGTCTCCTCCCCTCGGGCACCCCACCTCACTTGACTCAAAGGCCTGTCTTACTACTGGGGACAGCAGCAAAATGCTGGGGAGAAGTGGGCAAAGCAAAGGGTGGAAACTGTCACCTCCTTTTTTGTGACATCCGTCCCAAAACCAAGTTTTTGTGAGATTTGGGGATCAGTACAGAGCCCTGAGCAGAGGGCAGGAGGACCTTGTCCATGGGTGAATGGGGGCAAACAACCAGCTGTGCCAACTGGGAAGGAAAGGGAGGAATCCAAGGGTGGGTTAAAAGAAACTGTGGGTGGAGAATTACAGATGGAGGGAATCTGACTTTTTTTGGATGGTGGTATTAGAAAGAGGCAGGAAGAGCAGAAGAAAGTTGTCCCTTTTCCTTAGCTGTAGTAGATTTCCAGGAGCAGATGTTGGGATGAGTGGGATGGTGGACAGAGGTCAGTTGTTGAGGAAGTCAGAAGTCATGTCACTTTATGTGGTAAGTCAGATGTGGCAGCAAGAGGGTTTTGTCATCATCAGGACTGCCTTGGGCCCTGACAAATCCTGTCAGTTAGTGTAATTTGTAACTATTCCCTTAAACATGAGAAAAAACCCTGATTAAATGGCAAAAGAGCTGCATGCATAATTGAGCACTTGGGCACCTCAGGACAATGTCTTCTGTGGCAGTAGTCATAGGTCATGGTAAAATAGTAACGCAAGGATTTATTTTTGATGGCTGTCTGCATCTTTGTCAGATTTCTTTGGGATAATTTAAGGAGCATTTGTCTAGCATTAGCATACTATCCAAGGACCACAGGGAAAGTTTGCATTTCATGTTCATTAGTCTTCTAAATTAATTTTAGTAAAATGCCTAAAACCATACAGAAAGAGGATTAATAAGTTGCTCTAATAAAGCGATTAGTGCAGACATGTTCATTCATAGCAAAAAATTCTTAGATTTTCCAAATATTATTTCTTTTGAGTAGCATTCATTTTTTAGACCAAATAAGAAGTTTTTTTACTTTCTTGAAAGGAGATCACTGTCTGTGCCTTTGAACATCAACACTGGAAATAGTCCACTGTTGTACTTCGATACAGCAAGGAAGGAACTTTGCTGGCAAAGCCTCTGTAGCACCCTTCTCCCCAGTCGCCTTGTCCTGGCTCAGGTGACAGCCACTCTGGTGCAGCTCTGAGATGTTTTGCCCCTGAAGTTCACACAGGAGGAGGGCAAGGCAGTGCCTGGAGGAGGCAGCACCACTGCTCCTCCACACCACCTGCAAACACAGGGCTTTGCTTTATCAGGATAGCAGGACCCTCTGTCTCTGGTGGTTTGGGTAAGTCTCTATTTCCAGCTGTACACCATCTGCAGGTCAGGCTTAGAGCATCTGCCTGGGAGCACAGAATAAGTGAGCACTGACCCACTGCAACTGCACAGATGAGAGCTGGTGTTGGTGCTTCTGAGCTTATGATTGGTGATGAGATGGTCTTAAAAGTTGTCGTTGGGGCAGGAGAGGTGGTAAACAACTGGCGTCCACACTCAGCAGACCTACCGTCTCATAATGGCTTGTCCTGCTCAGGGGACCACAGAGTTGAGGACCAGGTTGCATTTAGCCAAGGTCAGTGGCACAATGAGCATTTTCCTGGGAAGTAGTGGACATTAACTGCTATCACATAATGCCTTTGATTTTTTTTTTTTTCTTTTTTTAAATAGACCATTCCACAGTATTTTATGTGTGCTGCATTGGTGGGGCAATATGGGCTCAAGTCAGTAAGATTAGTTTGGTCATGGGCCATAAACACAATGGGCATAATCCAGTGTGTCAGGTTTTAATGTGCTTTCTTAATGCCTGCTCTCCATTTTCAGCTTACTGAACTCCAACTCCTTGACTATTATACGAGATGATGCCTTTGCTGGTCTCTTCCATCTAGAATACCTGTAAGTTTGGTACTTTATGTC
This sequence comes from Oxyruncus cristatus, assembly GCA_013399855.1. Lineage (NCBI taxonomy): Eukaryota > Metazoa > Chordata > Aves > Passeriformes > Cotingidae > Oxyruncus > Oxyruncus cristatus. Next base: position 837,108 of record VXAY01003292.1, on the reverse strand, counting down.
CCTTATAAATAAAGATACTTTGATAAGTTGCCAAGGCTCCTGCTCTAGAGTCTTGGTCTTTACAGTGATTCCCAAGAGCAGGGGAGATGAAGGACTTATGTTTCACTCCTGTGCAAATGTTCTTTACGGTGGCTCACCATTTTTCAAAGGTTACAGTGCACTTTTGGAAGATGCCATGAATGCAAGGTGTCCCTGTGCAATTACAGCACACCAAAAAGGCATTGTTAGCAAGAGCTTGTCTTGGCTTTCCAGAACAGCGCCATCACTGCCAAGGGGATTTGAACCTCAGACAAGAGGTGGGAAAACCTGTCCTGACCTGAAGGCAGCCCAAAGAGGAATTGCAGAGTATCAGTGTACTGCCGAGAGCAACTTTGGTTATCATCCTCGTTCTCTTCCCCCAACTTCCTTCTCCAACTTTGCCTTTTTTCTGATACTCCATTTAATGCCCATGTCATTTATGTTTGTATAATAATTAATTATAAATACATAAACACATAAATATGTCATACAACATAAATTACTGTAATTGTTTATATTATTATCTAAATTTATTTGAATCTCCTTTTGTTTACATAGCTCATTTACATTTCTTATGTTACTTTCATTTCCTGATCTTTTTTTTTTGTTTACTTCTGGTTCACTCCTTTTTCTTTTAACAAAAAGTAAAAAAAGGGTGTCTTCCCTTCATACTCCAAAGGATTGGCGTTTCTGTGTGTTACTGGATATGAGCTGGTGTGTTTGACACTATGAATACAACCTCAAAAAAATTCCTCGTTCCATCCACTTTTCCATTCTGAAAGGTAGCTGTGGAAAGCATTTGTCCTTTTCTAAAGACAGACTGATGCTGATAAAACTAACTCTTGCTAAACTCTTGCAGACAAATAGATATTAAAGTTAGGTATATTCAGGGTTCATAGTCTGATACACGTGGAGCAGCCACCAATGAAATTTGCAGACCAAGAAACAGAGGATAATGGTAAAAGGTGTATGCTAAAATCTGTGATTCAGCTACAGATGGATTTTTTAGATAGGAATTTATCTCTTTTCCATCTGTCTATAGGAAAAAAATATTTGCTGTATGTTTGTGAAAAGGAAGAATAACATTTTTATGTTGTATCATTAATTACTTACTTTCAAGTGCTGATGAGCTTGTCCCTGCAGTCATGGCAGTTACACTGGTGACTGCAGCCAGATCCCTGTCCGAAAGAAACATCCTACTCTCCTCAGCTGGTCGTAGGGGAAATCTCTGTCCCCAGTCACCGGGAGACAGAGAGCAAGCCAAGGAGCAGGATGAAGATTGGTAAAGCCTTATAATTTCAAATTACTTTAGCAGCTGAACGAGCGGTCTCGGATACTGGTTGCAGTTGCCCTTCCTGCCAAGTCCATAGGGCTCTTCCCCTTCCTAGCAAATCTCTTCTACACCTTTTGGGAACTGGCTGTGAGTAGCCTTTCTCTGTAGTTTGTTTTTTCTGGCCATGCAGCAAGTAAAACTATCACAGCTTCCATATCTCATGTCTCTTAGTTACCAGGGATCAGACTTTATGGAGAGCAAGGAAACCTCACTGACAAACAAGAATGATAAGCGTCTTTGTGTACAAAGCAAAGTCTCGGGATGAAGAGCATCTGGGGAGCACCCACAGCAGATACCTATATATATATCTCCAGCTGTGTAATGCTTCACTTGCAGCACTGATAATGGCATTCAATGCACCCTTAAACTAATAGACTCTGTTTACAGAGTCTGGGCAAAACAGGTCTGATAAAGACGGGAGCTTTGCTGGTGAACAGAGTGGTGTTCCCAGGGTAGCACCTCTTGGAGGCCGGCTTTGGTGACTCACGAATCCAGCAGATTACTGAGCCCAAATTTGCATCATCTTACTGCACTGTTTGCAGGGAAGCCTTGTGTGTTTGCATGGACCAGTGAGCTGGCACTGTGCAGGAATGCCAGGTGCCAGTGAGGGTGTCAGGAGGCAGTGTGGGTCTCTGCTCTGCAGATTGAATTCATGTCCCCAGACAGCCTTGTAATGGCTGACCCTCTTCTGACACTTCCTACCTAGACATCACCTTCTCATCCAGTCAGGGTTCCAATCACTTCGTGAAGGATCTTGGCTACATCTAAACTGCAGAGCCAAGAGCACTTGGCATCTCCTGCTTTCCCACCTTGACTCTCTCAAGAGGAGACCTTGTCTCATAGCATTTTTCCTGTAACTTCTCTGGAAGGCAAACAAGGATGCATAGGAGGAAGGAAGGCACTTTTATCTCATCAAACCTTTTATAAAGTCAGCATGCAGTTGTCTCCATCCAGGTACAGCTGTACCAAGCAATATCTTGATGGCCACCTGGCTGTAATTGCTTTGCTGGGGCTGATGGTGTATTTAGGGATGCGTCCTTAAGTGCTCAGGGGTCAAGATGCTCAAATGTCAGCTCTTTCTTTAAATGCTGACATGCAGTCAGGAGGAGCAGCATGCTCCTGGAATCGATATGTGCCTGTCATTGTTCCCCCAGCCCACAGGGCCATGACTGGTGTGCAGGTGGGCACCCTGCAGAGGTGATGTCCCAGCTGGAGAGAGCTGAACTGCGACAGTCGAAACAGAACCAAGGCAGTGGTCGTGCCCTTTATGCAGACATTGGATGACTGCAGATCCAGTCACGGCTGTGTGGGTGTGGAGGTGGCACTGTACATGCAGCCACAGGAGCTCTCCATCAGGGTCGGTCTGCAGCCTGAGCAGCCCTGGCACCTCTGTGCTGCCCTGTGGTTTTATAAGGCAGGTGATTTGTGAGGGGGAGGTAGGACTTTAGCTTCTAAAGCCCATCTCAGGAGCCCCTTCTGTGCAGGTCTCTTGCCTCACACAACACATTCCAAGAGGATCAACCAGGAGGAATAATTTTTTTTGCCTTGTTCACTTTGTTCCTTTTCTGCTGGATGTTTGTGTTATATGCTGTCCTTTGTACAGCCTGTTACTTACATCGTTCCTTACAGTCTGCCCAAGGAAAGGGGATAAGGGAAAGTGAGCAGCTCCACTGAGACTTCCTACCTTTCAGTCTGAAGGAGCTTCCCAGGAACCTGATGAATTTGGCAATCATAGCTTAAAGCACTGGTGATGCTAATAATAATGTTAATTAAAATATTTTAAAATACTTTTTTTCCCCCCTAGATTCATTGAAGGGAACAAAATTGAAACCATTTCAAGAAATGCATTTCGTGGCCTTCGAGACCTGACTCACCTGTAAGTTATTTAACACTTGGTAGTAAGTGTTGTTCAAGTAATTCCTACTTGAACAAAACTCTGGGGGACCACTGCATTGAAAACCCCTCTTCCCTCTGTGTGTCATCTTCCTCCTGTCAACAACGTGCCTTTCGTAAATTAAGAGCTGGCCTTAAAGCAGTTGCTGCTCAGGCAGCACTGCAGCACGTCGGGGTGCGGTGCAGCTGGTACCCCCAGTGCTGCACTGGTACCGCAGCCACGCCGTGACTGACATTCCTCTTCTTTTCAGCGTGCTTAGTGATCGCTCTGTGTGCTACATTTGCACCGGGGCAATAAAAACGCTTTAACTGTTTTATGTGATCTTCGAGCAATCTCCATTCTTGAATGGGAATAATTAACACCTGTTCCTGGTAACTAACAGTGCCAGTGGCAGGACAGCACCAGATAATTAACATCCTCTAAGTGAGCTCAGACTTGGTAAAAGGCACCAGAAAAGTGATAGAAATGATACTAAGCTCTAACGTTCTTTTCTAGTTCTTTGGCCAATAACCACCTCAAAGCTCTGCCAAGGGATGTCTTCAGTGATTTAGATTCTTTAATTGAACTGTAAGTAATGAGAATCTTTCTGTTGGGTGCCTGCTTCTGTCACTCTGCTGCTCTCAGTTCTAGGTTTCTGGGGGTGTGGTGCTGTATCTGGTATCTACACAGAAAAAAGAAAAAAGTGTGTTTTTTTTGTTCTACCTTTTTTTGTTTCATAATTATTTACTTGATAGGCTCCTCTAAAGTAACTTCTATTTCTTAAATCACTGTTGCTCTTCATGATGCTGTATATAGCTTGTGTCATTGTACTTCCTTCTGATATTTCATGTGAATTGTTTTTTAGGGAAAGGGAGACAATGAATTTTAAAACTACAATTTCACTGAGCATTTTTCCCTGTTAATGTTGCATGCACTACCTGAGATTATTTTAGCAAAAAGCATTAATTTAAAAAAAAAAACAAACCTGTTTTTCCTTGGTTTTGTGCAGTTGTAGCACATTGCTGATATACTGTCAGCGTTTCCTTGTATAACAGAGCTGCTAGTCGGCTTCCCCTATTTTTGGCCTGGCTTTCCCAAGCAGCAAAGTATAATTGTAAGCCACAAAATTTGCCAAGGGATCGAAGAACAAGTACATTGTTGAAATTGCACATATATTAGTAGAAGGAGGTTAAATTGACTCGACATTAGCAGCGACTCAAACAATACAAGCCTTACATCTGCATTTTAATGTAACTCAGAAATGGTGCCAGCAAGGCCACTCTGTCAACCAGCAGTACTGGAACAGCTGAGTGAAGGAATGGGATTTATCCATGTCAGCGGTAGGTGGTGTGAAGGAGGCTTGCAGCAGACAACCTGACTGTCAGGATTTATTACATTACAGTCCTAATCCTATGAAAATTTACCAAAAAAGTAAATTTACACAGTGCTCTATTACTATGATTATAAGTGAGTGCAGAGTGTAACAATTTTTCAGAAAACTCAGTGAAGCAGAGCCCATATTAAGAGTCCAAATAAAACTTCAGAAACTTCTCTGTTCTCAGTTCAGAACAATTCAAGGATACTCAGATATTTTGAAATTCAGCATGTTGAGGTGATAACAGTTCTGTAGTACTCATATTGCTATCAACCTTTTCAAATATGTTTATTTCTGTGTGTTTTTTAGAGATTTAAGGGGAAATAAATTTGAGTGTGACTGCAAAGCCAAGTGGTTGTTTTTGTGGTTAAAGATGACAAATTCCACTGTTTCTGATGTCCTGTGTATTGGTCCAGCAGAATATCAGGATAAGAAGTTAAATGATGTGACAAGTTTTGATTATGAATGCACCACTACAGGTATTCAGAATGTATATTTCTAAGCACACTACAAATGGTTAAATATCAGACATTTAGACTATACCCTTTCGTTCTGTGAGCATGATTTGGGGGGAGGAAAGGGTTACATACAAAGCACATCTGAGTACTAGAACAAGTATAAAATGGGAAAATTACATTTCAAAGCTGAAGTAAGTACTGAGTTTTTATTTGGATTAAGTGATAATGGGAGAAGAGCTCTGACAATTTGTATTCCAAAAGACTTGATTATGACTCACTTTGTGGCTTAATTTTCACCACAGAATGCTTTCTATTATCTGGAATAAAGCCATATAGTTATGGCAGATGAGCTTCACAAAATCTCTGTATTTCACAAGAAAGCAATAAAAATAAGTTCAAAAATGTGGCTATATCTCTTATATTTATTTAATAAGCCACGACTTATTAGCATCAAATGTGGTGGCAGTAGTGCTAGCAGTTCTTCACGGAACTCCATTAAGTTGGAGAAAAATGTCCAATAATACTCTGACTACTGTCTTGTTCAGGATCTTCATCTCTTTTTTTAGGTAATGTGAAGCATGCTGAAGGAAATGAAGAGAAATTTGCATGTGATTATGCTTATATTTTATGACCACACAGCTGCAGTTACCTATCTTTAAATGTAGTCACATCATATAACTGAAAATATCATCTGCGAGTATTGTTTTTCATCTTTTATGCATAGAATGTCAGCACTCTGCCTTTTTTCTACACAGTAATACCAGAGGTGTTCAAGTTCTCATCTGTCATCAAGTCAGTCATCATTATTAAAAGATAACAGAAAGATTGATTACTAGTAATGTGAAACGAAGTTTCAGGAAAAGGTATGAAAGGTAATTCCACGGCATTATGTGAAGGAAAAGAGAATGAACTCAGAATTCAAAATTACGACAGAAGAGCAGCAGAGATAAAGTGCAATAATCTGCTGCATACAAGGATGTCAAGCACAGGAGAATAATGAAGCCTAGAATGGTACCACAGTTACATTCCCATGTCTGCCAAATCACTGAGAGGCAACAGTACAGAGTAAAAGGAGGCTTTATTTCATTGAAATTTGGTTTAAAAGCACTAACAATGTGCAAGAACAAGCCTTACTGATCCTCAGACCTATACTGAACCACCTGCCCTCTTTCACCTTTTCATACCTAGAAACTATCAAGTTGTTACAAGCAAAATTCACCCTTAACATTTGTCCCCTTGTCTGCTGTAAGGGAAATTACACCAAGCATAAATCTAATTTCGTGTGCTGTAGAGTTTTTGAGGACTGAAAGTGTTCTGTGGGGCAAGGATTGCTTCCACAGCACAGCACAGAGCTGTCACACACTGTTGTGTATGACTCCTCTGCAGTATCAAGCCACTGCTGCTTTTTCCTTCTCTGCCACTGCCTCCCCCAGCTCCAAAGGGAGTGTATATATGCCCATATTCACTCCTTGAGGACTGATTAGTCGGAGGCTCAGGCTTATACCATATTCTGAAGTAAAGCAACATACGGTGTAGGAATATTCACCTTTCCCAGTCAGTGACAGGAAGGGCTCTACAAACCTCTTTCGTTCGTGTTGGACTTTAGTATAGTGTTTCCCTCCTTTGCCAGGTGGGATCAGATTTTCCATCATTTCTGGTCTCCAGCACTCTGTGTCAAGTAAGACTGGATGTAGAATGTGGTAACAAAGCAGTTTGCTTGGTAAAATGTGCATCTTGTCTGCTCAGCCAGTTCATGGCATCAGCTGAACTGCTACAATGGTAACAGGAGGAGAGATGAAAAGAGGTGCTGCCCAATTTAAACAGAAAGAAAGACAAAGAACAAAATGGTCCCGTTGCTTCTTCACAGACAAAGTGATTCAGTGGTGGTGATCTGCACTTTTAACTCTTTTTGTGATAGCATCTGTCTTTTCCATTTCTCAGTGCTTGCATCATGGAAGCAGGTTAAGCCATTTCACTTCTTTTCTTGTCTTTCTCTCATAACAGTGTGTTAGGGGACTGTGCTGTGGCTGTATGCACCACAGGGGAATGTGTTACTCACTTTCAGCAAACTGCAAAACAGATCTTGTGCTCCCACAGCCACTGGAAACAGGCTGTGTGCATTGCCTGGGACTTTGCCCAGACCTGCAGGCAGAGATCATCTCACTGAGCTTTGGAAGCTTGTTTTCCCCTTTCTTTAACTAGCTGGGACTGCCTTCTGGAGGTGTTCCTATCTTTCTCCACTGGCTGGAAGGGAGGTAGTTTGCAAATTAATAGGTACCTGCTCCATAATTGCTCCTGTGCTGGTAATCTGCGATGGGAGAAGGGAAGGGACAGTTAATGCTCCCTGCTGGCATGCCTGGTCCTGGGTAGCCTCATCTGGAGTACAAATCTCCACTGCAGGGAAGAAGGGATGTGAGGAGAGTGGGACCAATTCACAGGATGCAGTTTAGAAGCTGCTACCCAAACACATCATCACTACCACTTTTCCTTAGTGTCCTCCAGCGTCCTACCTGCATTCTCTCCTCTGCCAGCATCCGTGCTCCTGTGTGCTGGGATCAGCCAGAGCAGGGTCTGCCAGAAGAGAAATCAGCCCAATAAAAGTCTTGGGTCCCTCATCCATGACTCCTCATGCCAGTTCAACCGCAGAGGGAGAGAGGTGGAAAGAGAGACTGGAGGACAGGGGGACCAGCCCATCCTCAGCCAGCAGAAACCAGCATGAAAGCCCCATGTCTTGAGACAGGGAGAGCAAAACTGTGTATGGAGTGGGAGAGAGGGACTGCAGCACAGGGGGAAAGTGAGGGCTGCATCCTCTTCCCTCTCCCATGCAGGGGATCCAGCTTAAAAGAGAAAAATTTTGGAAAAGAGCCCCCTAAATCCTGTATTTACTGTACTAGCTCTGTCTAACATTAAAGCAAGGCATGTAGAACTAAATCAAGCCCCCAAGGCCTAAATTTTTGGCAAGCCTGATGTGGCAGCATCTTTTTACTGTGTAACCCTCTTCTACATTAGAGTCTGGTATTTCCAGCAGGTTCTAAAAACAATGTTTATTGTTTTTTACTGATTATAACTGATTTTGCTAGCTGTTTTTACATACAGAGTGGTTTTGTTTCAATTCACAGATTTCTCCAAAGTGTTTCACAACTGTTCAGATTTCAGGACATGTCTCTTTCAGGATTAGTTTGTTTTTTTTTTTTCTCAAAATTTTAAAAATATTTTGATTTTCTCTGACTCTATCTCCTGTTGTTCCATTCCTTTATCTATCTTTCATGACTGGTCATTTACTTTTACTTTCTGCATACTTTGATGTCAGTTTTCTCCAGTCCTTTTAGTTTCTCAGTGAGAATGAAGATAACTTTCCTGTTTGCCTGACAGCATTTATGAACCAAGCCCAAGCTCTATTTATAACAGTCCCTCGAAGAATGAGGACTGTCGTTTCTTTCACAGCTGTAGAATCTGCTCTGTTTGTTTAATAGTAGTCATCTATCTTTATTCTCCAGAAGTGTAACTCCTCAAGGGCAAGGCTTTCAAGCATGCAGAAACAGAGGGTTCTTCATTCAGAAGCAATTATTTCATAATGCACCAAAATAAGGGACTGGAGTGAGGACTTAATTACCGTTTCACCAAAATCCCTGGATGCTCAGGCCCTTCCAGCACAGGAGTGTGTGATGAAGGCATGTAGCAAATAGAGCTTAAAACAGAGCAGTGGTTCTGCTGAGAAATGCCACCATAGTAGAAGATGCCTTTCCTTTTCTATGTATCTCTGTGCATATATTACTTCAACGCAGGCATCCTGCCCCATTCTAGACCCAAGTGCTGGGTTTTCTTTGTCAGGTCTGCTATACCGTGGGTTTTTTTTTCTGATGATAGTGACATTGCCCAGCTGTCAGGTCAAAGACCAAATTCAGACCCAAGTCTCCTTACTTTGCCCCAAATTGGCTCTGTGCTGACTGCTGGGTAACTTACTGACCCCTGCTGACTTACACCAGAGTGACTTTTATAAATAAGTCTGCTAAGGCACTTAGGTTTTGAGAAAAAAACCCTTTAATTTTGGAGTTACACTCCTAATTTTTACATGTTGCTCCAATTCCTCAGTCTAGGATAAATTGTCCACTGGATAGTAATTCTCAGGTTGTTTGTATTTTGTGCCTAAACTACATTACAATGCACCATAAAACATGGTGTTAACTGAGTTTTTGATTACACCATTTTGTCTATGGTCTAGATGAAATGGGGTTATCCCCAGGCAAACTTTTCTTTCTGTCTGGTTTACCATATCACAAATTGCTAGTGATTAAATTTGCATGACTTAAGAAGTTATTGGACTTCCGCTGGTAGTTACCACCTCTCAGTATGAAAGTGATTCTGGCAAGGCCATTTCACTTGATGGGAAAGCCACTTCCAGCTGTGGGAAAAGAGACTTTTCTCTCGATATCCTGGTTTCAGTGATAGTAGCCAGCCTAGCGGGACAATCTGATGTCTTTCACTGTTAACCTATTTGATCTCCTTGGCAACTATATTTTCTTAGGACAGTTTATGATACCTAAAGCAGGAGGCACTTTCCCCTCTTGCTGCATGCAAGAGCACTGACACTTCCATGCTAGTGTTACACAAAATCCAGAGTATTTCACTCATTTTTCAGTGTAAATCGTTATAATCAGCTACCACTTACTCTGTGTCTCCCAGGAAGGATGTAACCTGACTGTTGTAAATGTGTATTTCTAGATTTTGTTGTTCATCAGATTTTGCCCTACCAGTCCGTTTCAGTGGATACATTCAACTCAAAGAATGATGTGTTTGTAGCCATTGCACAGCCCAGCATGGAGAACTGCATGGTGCTGGAGTGGGATCACATTGAAATGAATTTCAGGAGTTACGACAATATCACAGGTATTTGAACACAGGAATTCCAGTCATTGATGAACTGTTGGCATTTCACAAGGATGAGATTCATAGATGGGACCAGTTTATTAGGTTTTCTCCTGAATCCCTGTTGAATTTGGCCAGCCAAAGTGTGTGATGTCTGGACATGAGTAACTCCATGGAGTAGTGCATCTTGTTAACACATGCACACTTGGCTTCACTGTGGCACACAAACTGGGCTTTTTTTGTCTGATCTTGTAAATTGTTCTGAAGGCACAAACACTTGCTGTGAATGTCACACCACGGCCCAGCTTAGCACTTGCTGCCTCAATCACACAGCAAGTCAAAGTAGAAGTTGAAGGAGCACTCACTCTTGCTAAAGTGCCTGTAAAACAGAATATAAAAATACTCTATTGCATGTAGAAGAAACTAGGTCTGAAGGATGCTTTTAGGGTGGGTTGGCCAGGAACCTAGCTGAAGAGAACATAGAAATATTTCAACCATGGTTGTTACCTAAAGAGATGTGCTGTAAAGCTTCCACGTTTACTTTCAATTTACAAACATGCTCAATTAGCATCCTGGACAGCCTACTGATCAAACAAAAAGCCCATGTGAATGCCAGGTGGTGTTCTAATGCTGATTTTCTAACAACTATTCTGTCCCTAACCAACAGTCATTGTGCTCCGTCACACCGTGACAGCAGGGACAGAGTCCTTAGAGCTGTTGTCTGCTGCCTGATTTCCCAGATGCTTCAGGCTACTGGTTCTGAAGACTTGGGAGCTAAATTTATCACGGAGCATCCTTCCCTCCTGTTCCTTGTTATGTTGATAGATTATTTTTTACCTCGCATTTTGGGAAACAAGGAGTGTGATGTGTCCTTATCTGGTGTTGAATTCTACAAAGGCAACAAGCACTTACCTCCTCAGATCAGCTGTGAGTGTCACTAACAAAAGTTTACAAGATGATACCCCTCTGTTCGAAAATGTTGGGACTGAAAAATGTTGCACTTTTAGGTTTCACTGTGTTTTGGTAGCTTAGGGTGAATTATGTACCAGTGGATATAAATTGAGAAGTCAACGGCCCAGAGAGAGCTAGCTGAGCCCTGGAAAAACTCTGGAAATGAACTTGAGAGTTTGAGTCACTTGCAAAGACAGCTGCCTTCCAGGCATATTTCACCTTCCTGTGAATTACTTGATCAGGAGACATTTCTGCCAGGGACTTGAGTCCTAGTTCCACACCCACAGTGTGTGCCCAGGATTGTTTTTCAAACAACCATCCCATGTTCCTGGAAGACCCGAGCTCTGAAATGTATGTGAGCAAGAGATTTTTGCCATGGAATACAGGCCCATATGGAGCCTCTTGCAGAGCCTGAAGAGTGTTTTGTAGAGCTCTGGAGCCAGCTATGTGCTCCACAGGGAATTCCATTATTATCTGTATGCTTGGGATTCAGATATCCAAATTTAGCCCTTTACAACATGGGCTTATGGAGCTGAGCTAGTTGTGAAGGTTCCTTTACAGTGAACATGCAGAGAAAGACGTTGCTGTCCTCTGCAAAAGGAGACGGGAGACAGCTGAAAGCTCTTCTAGAGTTAATTTTGACTAAGTGAGACCAGAAGGAGCCTGGATGATCAGCTCAAGCATTCATGCCTGCACTGCAGATACCTTGTGGTGGTTGAGATGAAGGTACTCACAGCACTCCCACTGTGGGAGGGTGGCAGGTCATTCCAGGCCAGCTGTGAAAGCCATAGGTAGGGGCCCAGCAGAGGAGCCAGGGCAAGTCTGTTGTGACTGACCAGGCAAACATCAGGACCTTGTGCAGCTACAGTTCTACTTAAACTGTGTGCTTCAGAGAGGAATTCCTCTCTTCTTCCAACAAAATCTGTCATAATAGTCTGGTTGTTACTTTTTTGTATGTGGTTCTTGTATAGTGTAGTTTGACATTCTCAAAACAGACCATAACCTGATCTGATCTAATCTGGCAACTGCAATATTCCTAAATATTACTAGTTTAACATAACCTCGGGAATACCTAGCAGAAACAACAGAGATTTATCTTTTTCATCCTGCTGTCAGGTGATATACCCACAAGATGCAGCAATATTTCCACTTAAAGTAGGAAAAAAGCTGACTCCAACCCTTCTGGAGCAAGAAAAATATGCGATATTTCATTCTTCTAGTTAAGCTGGAAAGACAGACATTCCAAGAATAAGAGAATTTCAGATTTCTGATTGGCAGCAAGACAACAACTCTTGTTATTTTGAAATAATAAAATTTATCTTAAATAGTTATTTTGGATATTAGGGACTATGTGTTTGAACAAACAGAGAAATAAAAAGTATTCTGGATAAAAAGGAATTCGCATTTTAGAATATATAATACTTGCATACCTTGCAGGGTGTGACATTTAAAGTCATCTCTCCAGTTACTGGGAAGAAAAATGCACGAAAAAAAACTCATGGCATGTAACAGAAGACCAAATTATGAGATGGTGAAAGTTTAAAAGGAGAGAGGGGTGATTTGATAATCTCTCTGTGGCTTGAAGGGTGCTTTGTACTGTGATAACATACATGCCTTTTTTTTCCTTTGGTCAATAGGTCAGTCTATTGTGGGATGTAAAGCCATCCTTGTTGGTGACCAAGTCTTTGTGGTGGTGGCACAGCTCTTTGGTGGCTCACACATTTACAAGTATGATGAAAGCTGGACAAAGTTTGTCAAATTCCAGGATATCGAAGTATCTCGCATTTCCAAGCCAAATGATATAGAGCTTTTTGAGATAGACAGTGAAATGTTTTTTGTCATAGCAGATAGCTCTAAAGCAGGTTTGTCAACAGTGTACAAGTGGAATAACAAAGGATTTTATTCATATCAGTCCCTTCATGAGTGGTTCAGGGACACTGATGCTGAGTTTCTCGATATAGATGGGAAATCACATTTAATCCTCTCTAGCCGTGCCCAGGTTCCCATTATACTCCAGTGGAACAAAGTCTCCAAAAAGTTTGTCCCACACAGTGAAATCCCCAACATGGAAGACGTCCTGGCTGTGAAGAGTTTCAGGATGCAAGATAACTTATACATCACACTCACAAGATTCATTGGTGACTCCAGAGTTATGAAATGGAATAGCAAACAGTTTGTGGAGATACAGGCTCTTCCATCCCGAGGAGCCATGACGCTGCAGCCTTTCTCCTTCAAGAACAATTACTACCTAGCCTTGGGAAGTGACTATACCTTCTCCCAGATTTACCAGTGGGATGGTGAAAAGAAGATATTCCGATTATTTAAAGAAATCTATGTGCAAGCACCACGGTCTTTCACAGCTGTGTCAACAGATCGAAGAGATTTTTTCTTTGCCTCTAGTTTTAAAGGAAACACTCAAATATTTGAACATATCATCATTGACTTGAGTTTATGAAAAGCTGCTGGAGTGAAATTTATGTAGAATGACATTTATACACAAAATAAACAAAAAGAGACCTTTCCAAAATCAGGGTGCACCTACGGAGTATGATGACATTTTCTGAACTTTTCAAACTTGCATATTAATCAGGGACTGCCTTTACTTGGTTCCTGCATGACATGTCCATTTTATCCTTTTTTCAAGACACTTTTCAAGCTGCACTCATTCAAAGAACAGTGTAGTGCATTAGGATTAATGTTGACATCTAAGAGAATGATCTAAATTTTATTCAGAAAACTACCTTGAATTGAACATCTCGTAAAAGGAAAGTGAAGAGTAAGCCATACAAAGCATAGAAATTATTTTGACTCCTAAACTAACATGTTAGTAATGATTTTAATACTAGAGCCAGTTCTTCATGGTTATTGGTGAAATGTAAAACCAAACAGGAACATTCCAGATAACATTTTATTTTCGTTTCTTGAGGTCTGTCTTTGTGGTTCATAGTAAATCAGAGGCATTGTTTTAATTCATTGTAGACTGAAGAGGAAGTCAAAATCAATTGTCATTTTTCTTCCATTATTCACTTTTTCAGCATTAAAATGTGCATAACAAATAGCACAGCCCACAGTAAGTGGCTAGCCAGGAAAAGAAGAGTGTGTCTCTTCCGGACTACGAGATCTTAACAAGTTAATATAGACAGAAAATACCAGAGGCCTGCATGGTGCCATGAATGAATCCACTCTCTGTTTTAATAGGTATTCCAGAAATCCATACTAATTCATTTTGCCCTAATTTATACTTTTTCTGATGATCCCAATAGATTCTGGGTGTTTTAACATGTTACGCTGTTGTGACCTCTCATTCCAGAAGGCAAACCTTAAGCTTAGCCTGAAAAACATATTTACATTTACGCTCTCCATGTTGTAGCTCATCTGTGTGCAATGAGATGATTTATTCTCTAGCGTTTTCCCCCAACACAGCTCACAAGCAATAAATTCAGGTTTGGTTCATCACAAACCGTGTTTGGGGAATCCTCCTTCTGGCTCAAGTCTAACTGTGACTTCAGTATCACCGAGTCATTTGAAACCAAGGCACTTGAAGCTGTTTCAGGCTAGAGCTAACCCCGCCTCCGAGAACGATTTCCACTTGGTGGGTGCAGATTTTTGCCAGGTTGCCAAATTGTTGAAGGTTAAACAGGAGCATGTGGACAGACTGCGCTTCTTTTTTGTTTTGGGTGGTTACAGACCAAGGTATTCAGTCATCCTAAATAGGGCAGTCCTGGCATGAAGAGTCTCTCTCAGGATAATAGCAAGGGACTGTTGTCCTGGAAGGGCCCTTCATCATCCTTATCCAACAAAACTGTATATTGGAGCTCTTGTTTGTTCAATTACACAATATGTTTCTTCAAGTTTTCATAACACTTATCATTCTAGGTTGTTTCATCGTGTCTTGCTGCTGCACTGCTGCCTTGGATAATAGGGAGGCTTTGCATAAAGCAGGGGGAGCAAAGGAAACTGTCCTTTATTCCTTCATACTCAGGGCTATCTCACTGTCCCTCTGCTGAAAGAGCTTCACATTTTTCCCCTGGACATGTGAAACATGGCCTATTATCACAAATAGAGATGTTCTCCTAGGCTTTCTGATATCCAAGGTGTGAAGTATGCTGCAAAGGGGATTATGTGTAAGGGCTCCCATGAGGAGTCGTAACCTACGAGTGACCTGGCATGTTACAGTCCTCCCCAACTTTTGCCTCTCTGCTATGAAATAAAGTTATTACTGGCCTGTCAGAGACATAACTCATTCTGTTTCTAAACTACCTGCTAGTTTTTTTTTCCTACAGAGGTGCTCAACCTGGTTTTGATTTTAACTACACTGGCACCCTCGCCCATCCAGCCCTCTGAAGTACTGAGTGCTGCCCTCCAAATCCCAGTGCAGTGTCAGTCCCAGTGGTTCGATCAGACCAGTAGATGCGAACAAACCCTTTGCAGTAGGTTTTAGTAATACCTCTCCTAGGAGTAGGCAACAAAACAAAGAGATGCAACTTCTTACCATGTTACCAGTTTACATTTTAAAGTGGATATGGCTGGCAAGCAGTATTATTTAACCTGTGTTGTGGGAAAGCATTTTGTGTTGCTTTTGTATTGAGCATGCAAGTTTAAATAGAGTTAGATATTCTGGTGAGGGGGGCATTTCTGAGTGCGCCAGCCCTTGCTTTTAGGGCTCACTATGAGTACCAGTCACTCAGCAAGGGGCATCAGTCAGAGTGGAAAGCTAGTTTAGAGAAATTGGATCCTGGCATCTTTAACTTGAAGGGAAGCAAGAGGATGGTGGAAAAAGGCTTGTGTATTGAATACCAGGAGATTGTACTCTTTCAAGAGCCAAGGGGATTTTGAGACTTGGCTATCAAGTTGAATTAAATTAAAATGGTCTCTGCAGAGACTGGCTTAATAAAGAGGATAAAGTGATCCACAGGAGTCTAGCTCATTCACATGGGACCAGGAGAAGAGAGTGAGGGAAATGAATTCTGCTGGCAGGCTGCCGCTTCTGCTGAGTAGCTCTGTTGGTTGATCAGAAAGCCCAGCTCAGCATCCCTCATGGCCTCAGGAGGAGCCTGGAGTCAGACACTGGCCTGCCTGCTCTGAGTTCGTGCACAGGAGGTCAAAGAAGCTAAGATGGAGGACAAAAAGCACCAGTTGATAAAGAAAAGGTTACAGTACTTTTCACAGGATTAAACAAAGGCAGGATCTCAAAAAGAGCCTTGGTCTGCTCTTTCTGCTCCCAAGGAGAAACTGCAGGATGCAGCCATAACAACAGAAATCACTAGTCATCGAAAATACTTTCTGCCTTTCCAAATGCAACAGTGGGATTGTCTCCATGGCCTATATTCTGTAATAGAAATTGTTTTGAATAGTAAATAAAATGCACATATCCATAATTCATTGTAATTATTAGATCATCAAGACAGTGAGAAAAGATAACAGAACATGCCAAGTGACAATTTTTAATATATTCTAAAATACATAAATCTATGTAAAGAACAGTAGTTTATATAAGCATCAATTTAATATATGCTAGCTACAGAGGGAGCATTTTAAGGCTGTATATAGACTGAGCTTTTTTTAGTAAAGAGGAGCTGATGCAATCTATGCTGCTGACACATGTATGTACTCTTTCAGTATATGAATAAAATGTAGTTAATGAGACTAATATTGGCGTGTAATGCGTGTTAAAATATCCACGTTGTGAAGATCCACAGTGCCAGAGGAATGGACAAGGCGCAAGCTTCTGCTTCTCTGCCTGAAGTAATTCGGACCTCCAAGGTTTTGCTGTTCATCGACTTTCCCCTTCACTCTTTCCTTACACCCCATCTAGTGTTAGCAAGTATGTAATGCAGCTATTGCTGAGATTTTGGGTTCGTAATAAGCTCGGTTCCTTTACCACAAAACCAAGATCTTAATTTTCAAAATAATTTTTAAAAATTCTTAAGATACTTAAGTGGGTTTCTTACATGCTGAGTGAATAGAAACCAAGTCCTAAAATTAATCCTGAGACTTTCAGATCTTTGCTCTGGGGTCTCTTAAGATTTATTAAATTCTTACTGAATCATTGACATTTACTCTGAAATTGAAAAAAAAAAATCTATCAAATGTGAATTCATTTTATTTAAAGCAATGCTTAAGTGTTATCCACTGATCCTGCTAGTCACTAATGCAGGGAATAATTCTTTTGTTTCCTCGTAGTTCTTCACTAACAGGGCGACTCTCTATAACTAATTATCGGTTTGTGCAATCAAACACATGTCTGACATACCATAATGGGATGCAATTGCTGGGATCATTGCTTTCCTTTTGGGTGTTCCACCTTTTTATGGGTCAGCAGCCCTTGTGGTGTGGTTGACTGAAACTCCATCATAGCTCGAACATCAGTTGCAAATCAGCACTATTTCCCCATCTACCCTCCCCCGGTTTCTTTGCCCTTGCTAAGTGACTATTTTTTTTCCACCCATTACCACATTCTTCAAATCTTCCTTGGAAAGTTTCTATTAGTCCTTGAAAGTCATAGCAAGATACCAAGAGAAAAGCATTCCCAAAGAGCAATGCAGGGATGGTCACTCCTCTGCAAATTTCAAGGGGAAGACAGAGCAGGGTCTATTTGAAAGGTCAGGCTAAAGGCATATGTGTAAGAAACAGCTCTAAGAATCCCACTCACCCCCTCTTAAGTCCAATTTACTGCTGGCCTACAGGCATGCGCTGCTACCACCACTCCTTCCTGGCAGCAATGCTCACAGCCAGGAATTACTGAGACTTGTTTTTCACACTGTAATCCAGAAGAAAGGGAATTAAGCTGCTAACAGTGGTTGGTTTTTTTGTTTGTTTTTTCTTCCTAGTATCTGGAATCAGCCCCTTAACAACTCTTTCTCTCCATACAGTCAGCTTCTTTTTTGAGAAACTGCAGCCTTGGCGATCTAATCAGCTTCAAAACTGATCTTCAAAATCTGACAAAAACTAGCTGGCTCCCTGATGTTAAATCCTCCACAAAATGAGAAACTGATACTGTGAAAGCATTTCAAATGACAACTACAAAAACCTAATCTATCTCCCAGTACTAATTTGCTCATAAGCCATTGCCATTTTTGTCCCACAACTGTGTGATGAATTGTCCAACACCCCTACCATGAGAAGGGACATCTTCAACTTCGTCAAGTTGCTCAGAGCCCTGTCCAGCCTGACCTTGAATGTTTCCAGGGATGGGGCATCCACCACCTCTCAGAGCAACCTGTTCCAGTGTTTCACCACTCCTCTCTTAAAAAATTTCTTCCATCTACTCTGTATTTAACCTCCTTTAGTCTAAGACCATTACCCTTTGTCCTGTTGCTATGGGCCCTACTAAGATGTCCCCATCTTTCTTATAGGTCCCCTCAAAGTACCGAAAGGACACAATGAGGTCTCCCTGGACCCTTCTGTTCTCCAGACTGAACAACCCCAACTCTCTCACAGTCTTCATAGGAAAGGTGCTCTAGCCCTTTGATCATTTTTGTGGCCCTCCTTTACTCACTCCAACAGGTCAATGTCCTTCCTTTGCTGGGGACTACCTTTGCTGGTGGGGTCTCATGAGAGCAGAGAATCAGCTTCCTCAGCCTGCTGGTCACATTTCCTTTGATGCAGCCAAGAATACAATTGGGTTGCAAGTACACACTGTTGGCTCGTGTTCAGCTTTTTATCCTCCAGTATCCCCAAGTCCTTCTCCACAAGGCTGCTCTCATTCTCTTCATCCCACAGCCTGTATTCATTCTGAGGGTTGCCATGACTCAGGTGCACACACTGGTCCTGTTGAACCCCATGGGATTCCCCTGGGCCCACTTCTTGAGCTTGTCCAGGTCCCTATGGACAGGTCCCATCCCATCCTTCAGGTATGTGAAGTGCGCAACTCACCTTGGTGTCGTCAGCAAATTTGCTGAGGGTGCAGTCGATGGCTTTGTCTATGTCATTACTGAAGATGCTAAATAACACTGGTCCCAATATATATTCCTGGGGGACACCACTTGTCACTGATTTCCATCCAGACATTGAGTCGTTGACCACTACCCTCTGGATGCGATCATCGAACCAATTCCTCATCCACAAAAAAAATCCACTCATCAAATCCATATTTCTCTAATTTAGAGAGAAGGATGGTGTGGGAGACCATGTCAAAGGCTTTACAGAAGTCCATAAAGATGACATCTGTAGCCCTTCCCTTGTCTATTGATAGAGTCACTCCATCACAGAAGGCCACTGTGTTGGTTTTGGGAAGACTGGATGAGAAATTTCTATAGGCATCTCCTTCTTCCAGTTTTGCTATGTCAGTGAGGTAGCCTAGGTGGAATTTGGTGGAAAGCAAGGAAAGCAGGTGCCAGAAGTTTAATATAAGTAATATTGAAGTAGAGATTAGAAAACTAGAGATGGTGAGGCTGTAGACAAATGTTTGGTTACCTTGAGGGAAACAAATCACATTTTCTAAGCACAGAGATAAATCAATGTGAGATCAGGGAATCAGAGAGAACAAAAAATATCTTTCTAAATAAAGGAAAGGAATAGGAGTGACAGCATATGAAGTGTGAGTTTACTTAATTGCTGTGTGGAGAAAGTATATAAATGCCTTTCCAAGGTCACTCAGAGAATGCAATCCACATCATTTTCCTTTCAAGAGTCACCCTAGTTTATGCTTAATTAAACTATGCAAGCTCTGCACACTCTAGAAAATGCCCTTTTTATTACATTGTAGGCAATTTGCATTTCTGAAGGGCATTTGGGAACCATGATGACATCACCAGAATGAAGGGCTTCTGGTAGCATTGCTCCCATCTTTATTCATTTGCAATTGTTGACTTCTATTCTAAAGTTCATTTCTATTTCCTGCTTGGACATTAGCACTGGGTCGTACAAGAATACTCATTTTCCAACTTCAGTGGCTGTTTCAGTTCTTCTGACTCAGCAGCCCCTTGGGTCTGACTCATCCTCCAGCTGTAGGTGTGCCCTGACAGTTAATCCTTCATTTTGGTCCCATGAATGAAAGGCCAGTGGGTCAAGAAAGTACTCACCACCCAGTGCTGGTGGGGTCAGTGTGGATGGAGCCTGGGCTGGCACACGGAAGGAGGGAGCAGCCCTGCTCTCTGCACATTGATCAATCACTGTCTTCCATTTCTTTCCTTCTGGTCTTGCCAGTATGGAAATAGGTTTTGCCAGAGTTTTATGAAAGCGAAGTACTGATGAGGCCAGGTTTACTTGGGATGCTTCTGAGAGCAAGCTAGAAATAGAAAGAGGCAACAGAATTTAAATCAGCAACCCTGGTTAATGGCACCTGCCTACTATTTGTTTGCAAACTTCAAAGCCCAGGGGTCTCCTTGAATCCCCAGCTTCTCCTGGTTCCTGCTGACAGCATTTTCTGCCTCTGCTTTGTGCCATTAGCATCTGGGGAGAAAACTGCAGGCCTTTCATTTCAGAGGAAGGCTCATTACAATTATCCGTGCCTCTGTCACCTCGGGATCTGATTATGGTGCTGGGTTGCACCTTGCAATCATTACGATTAAGACTTAATGAAGTGAGTAACTATAGAGTCCTGCAGTTACTCCCCACAAACTTACTGCAGCTACCTCTATCAGAGGAATAGCTACCACCCAATTTTTATGATTTTTAAATAGTGAAACCTCATATTTGGAACTTGTTCTATAAAATCCCACACAGTTGGGACTGTGAAAGCCTGGGCAGCTCACCTTCCCTGTCACAACAGAGACTGGATGAGCTTGTTGTTGACTGAAGATGGGTGTAGGTCAAAGAAAAAAAACCCTGAACAACAAAATTCATGGCTTTCTGGGCTGGAAAATGATAAGGAAATCCTGGACAAAAACTGTGTGGGAAGGGCTATCCTCCCATCCATCCTGAATCCCAGTCCCACACTATATGATAGAGCAGGTATGGAGGTGCAGGCAGCCAGTGTGCCTGAGCCAGCACACTTCAGTGCTGCAGGAGATCCATGGCTATCACGTGGTTTGTCCCACGGTGCATTAAGGATGAACCTGACCTAAGCCAGAAGAATAAAGTGAAATACGGAAAAAAATGACACTTTAATGGCTTCTTACCACCTTTGTTTAAAATAGAGCGTACATGTGTGCGGACACACTTGCCAATCCTGTGCTGCCTTTCTGGTAACAAATAGTGATTGGTTCCGTTGCTTTTCTTAGACATGGATCAAGACAGATTTGGGGGTAAAACGGAAGGTAATAGAGAGTTTATCTGCTTTCAATTTTCTTTCTTTCCCCTTTGCCCCCAATTTATTTGCCTCTGTCTTCCTAATCGCTGGGAGATTATTATGTCTGAATCAGCAGACTTGAAGAACCATATGCCATTTCCCCTTAAATGACAGCTGAGATATTTATCTATATTGTTGTAGGGAGTTTCCTATCCACATCTGCAGGTCAGTTGAGGATAATTTGTCTTTTGATATTTTTGATAGACTATCAGTGAGGGCCGGCTGAAGCCAATCATGGCCCTTTGGTGTCATGGACAGAGGAGAACAAAGAGGTTCTTGTAGCTTGGCACCGGGCAGCTCCAGGACTCTTGTCCTCAGTAAAGAGACCTGCTGCCCCATGGAAGGTGTGGAGGAAAATGCTAAACTACTTATCCATGAAAGTAGTAAACTAAAAGCCTTTCCTAAAAAGATACTGATTTCAGAGTCCTGCTCTACTCTGAAATATTTTGGCAAATATCACCACGGCTTTCAACATGGTACTGGTAGCCTCTATGATTTTGCTTGGCACACAATGGTTGCAGGAAGTATTTCTAAAATGCCTAGTGCTTAAGGAAGACAGAGATTTACAGTAGCAAGAGGCGAGGGGGATGCAGTCAGGAACAATTTACTTGCTGATGTGCTAACACTGTAGGTGTGGGGGGGTGAGAATTCCATTTTGAATTTGGGAGTTCGAGATGAAGATGCTGAAAGTCCAAGGCTGTCAAGTGGAGCTGTACACACCTTTGTCATCTGACCACAGGCACTAGGCCTCTTCGGGAAACTCACTTCAGTGAGCACTGGGAGGGAAGAATCCAGTTGCAGTATGTGGACTGTAGAGAGAGCTGTGCAAGTCAAGAAGAGCTCTCTGCAGTGAAAAATGTGGCACATTCACTGCAGTCATCAGTAGAGGCATGCTAGATTCCTTAGGAAAAAAATGCAGGAATATTTGCTTTTACAGTTGTTATTCAACTCCTTTCTGGTTGTTGTCTTCAGTGTTTGCTTTCCTGAGACTCCTCTCCAGGTTTTAGTTAGTGAGCTGAATATTAAGTGTGTTTTCTACCTTCATTGTCCATGTTGGTCAGACCTGTGATTGGTCTGGAAGGATTGTCAGAAACAAGGCGTTCAAGTATTGGAATGTCTGTCATGACTGGAGCCAAACTAGAAAAAGTCATAGAATTGCAGAGTGGCTGAGGTGGGAAGGGACCTCTGGAGGTCATCTGGTCCAAACCCTGTGCTGAAGACTAGTTGCTCAGGACCATGTTCAGAAAGACTATGTTTTGATCTTCAAGGATGGAGACTCCATAACATCTCTGGGCAACCTGTACCAGTGCTTGGCCACCCTCCTAATGAAAAAGTTTTTCCCTTTGTTCATTTTTTGACTTACATTCAAGTCCTCCCTAGGGAAGCAGAGCAAAGAAGAAATATACTGCTTATAACCTCTTGCATAGAAAATCCAGCTATTCTCTGTTCCTCTTATCCTCATGAAAATGTGTGTAGATGAAATCACTTCCATGTCATTTGCAGCACCAAAGTGTTCCTAAGTATAGACTGAGCTTAGTGACCTTGTAGTGAATGTCAGCAGTCAGTTAAGTCACCACTTAGCACTGACACTGGAGCTATTTAGGAAGTAATGAGTTGGCACAGCATACTAACTTCTGGAATAACTGGGAGCTTGCTAACGTCTGCTGCGTGCTCCACGTTGCGGTATAATTTAGGGAAGAGGGTGAGTCACTCCTACCGCTCCCAAGTGCAGCCCAAGGCATGGAGTTTGTCTTCACTAAAAACATCTCAGGCTCATCTACAGGTTTCTTCCCTGCTGTACTTCACCCTCACTTGTCTACACTGACAGCTAGCTCAGGATTTACCCCTTCAACTGAAGAAGACCAACTATCTGTAGTTATACACAAACACTGACACTGAGGTAAACATTGTAGAATTTACCTAGAGTCATAACAGTGGCAAAATGGTATTTCACAAATCCTCTGATCTGAAATAGGTCAGGAGTTGCTGACAGTTTTCTCTCCATGGATGGGCTAAGGAGAATGCTTATTATCGGGGCTTCTTTTATTTGTAAGAGCCTGGGTGGTAGAAAAGCTCAACCCTGCCCAATCCTGAGTGGGGACAGGGTCTGGTATCCCAGTTCTGGGGCTTCCCAGATCCCATACTTGGAAATGAGAATAGATAAGCAACACCTTTTGTTCTTGGAAGCAATGCTGGTTATTTGGCACAGGCAGCATCCAGAGGTGTCCAGGTCTTTGGGGAAAAGACAGAGTATTATAAGCAGTGGATTTTAATTCCTCTGAGCAACAGAAAATTGGAATAGGAGTTCCTTGGGGAGCAACTCCTCCCACCTGGGGAAGGCACTAGCATGTGACAACTGCTCCTGTCACTTACTTTGTACAAAGCAAATTTCATTCAGAAGCACGTGGCTTGCATGAACAATTCAGCAAGAGAAACTGGGAGAAAGTTTGTTTCAGTTCATAAGGATGGGATTTAGGCCTTCCCTTCCTTTATTTGGTAAAACCTGGCACTTGTCATCAAGAAATGAAGGCACAGAACAGATTTACACACCGTTTTGTGTGGGAAAGCAGAAAGGATGCCTGGATGCTCACAGTTCCTTTCAGCACTCCCCGCTCTTTGCAGCATGACCTTGAGTACTTACTGGAATGTGCCAGTAACTCAGTGTGTTGGCAACCCTCCAGTTACAGGCACAACCTCCAGAAGGTATCAATCCTGCACAATTCTGTATCTTTGTATTGTGCTCTCAGATCAAGACCAATCTCCCACCTGATTCTTCTGTGAAGATACAAATATACCTGTGTGAGGACCACACAACTTCAGTCCGAGGCAGCTTCTGAGAAAGACAGACCTACTTCTTTCACTGAGTTTGTTCTCTAATGTCAACAAATCAAATATGAATTTGCTCAGTTTAAATATGTTTTCAGAAAAATTCACTGTTGGATACATCCTATTACACAAGTGTCTGAAAATCAAAGGAAAAATGATTACAAAAGGCTCCTATCTTCTCATTTTTTTGCTGTTGCTTCTCTCTGAAATCTTTCACATGCAGATGTTGATGGTTTGTCAAGCACAAAAAAATAGCTCTGTTTCTGCAGATGCAAGGAAACAGAATATCTAAGGAAATTGAGAAAAGTGAAGCAAATGAAAGAAATTTTTCAATAACGGGCAAGGTTATGGAAAACAAAGATATACATGAACCTTCTAAAATGGAATGCAAAGCAGTGAGATTGTATTTACTTTAACAAGAGAGCTTTCTTTCATATCTTTATATTTAACCCCAAATTATTTATGTTGCCTCCTGTGGCAACAAATTCAATCCTTTGGAAACATATTTGCCTTTTGTGAGTAGTATCTATTACAGTAAAACATATGACACTTATTGTCAAGACCTGTAAGGGAGATACAGATAGAACTTCAAGGAAGGTAAAAAAGGGCTGATTTATTATACCATGTGTTCAGCACACCAAACTACAAACTATTTAACCTCTTGTCTTAAGTCTACTCTTCAAGTCAGCATGTGTTTGAAGTGCTGTCAAGATTACATACTCCTTTGCATGGATTAGAGGTTGCTCGGTAGTGACCTCTCTGCCCAGTTAAAGACTGGACTGAAAAATGACTGCAATGTTGCTAGGGATTTCTACCTCATCCTACTTGGCTGCCTACTAAGAAAGACCATGAGGTAGTGATTACCAAGAGGTTGTTAGATGCCTTTCAAGAAATAGCATGAAAGAACAACTTCAGCTGGTGCAAACTGTATTTGGTTTACTTCCAGGCAGATGACTAGGCAGGTAAGAGAAACACCAAGAGCAACAGGTTTGATCCATGTGATTGCAGCACTGCTGGGGAACAGGAGGAATGAGACAGCAGGGACATTTGTCCATCTGACAGGGGTGGATGGCTGAGGCAAAGTGCTGCATCAACACAGCGCTTCTGGTCTGGTAGATCCTCAGGTCTCCACAATGTGCATGGGTTTTTAGGGTTGGGCATCATTGCACCATGCACTGCTGAAGGTGTGTCACTGTGCTTCAGTGGCTGTAAATTTGGCGTCCTTGGCAGAAGCTTCAAAGTAAAGAGGTCCACCTTTTTGCTTCTGACTCTTTGTGAGGAAAAGGTTATTTCAAAGATCTTTCTTTGCTTGGTTCTCAATTCCTCTGTTGACACCTGAGATTTATGATAAGCAACATGGGGTCATGAGCAGCTCGGGGAGTGAAAAGAGCCCTGTTCTGGCAAGAGAGGTAGTTTCTGACCAGGAAGACCACACATTGCAATGAGCCCTCTCAGCTCTTCTCCTTGATGAAATCCATGCCCAGGGATAGGATGAAGCAATGATGCAGATCTGTACCTCTGCAGTAAGAGATGGTGATGGCTGTGAGAGGAGCGGAGCTGGATGTCAGTGAGTTCTTACCTGCTTAACTTGCTAATAAATTGCATGATTACAGTAGGCCAAGCAGTGACTTGGAGCCCTGTGGGAGGTAAAGAGACCTGCAAAGACTACTGCTGCAAATTGTGAGGAGGGAAGAGTGGATGGGGAAGCAAAGGGGCCAAAGAGCTATTCTCTGCATGGATGGGAAGGAACCTAAACCAGCTATCAAATTAGGGGAAAGGGTGTTTTGCTCTTTATTTGTACATGCTTTTCTGCTGCGTTCTGAGCTTCTGAGTGCTTTCACTTCCCTCAGGGAACAGATCCCTCTTTGTAAACAACTTCAGGGAACGCAGTCAGATGTTCTGGACACACACAGTAGTTGCATTCAGTCTTCTGGGGTTTCAGGATGCTGGTTTAGCCCAGTCTGTTACTTGTTTGGTTGCTCTAAGTACCCCGAACCATAATCATCTGATAGCATGGCAATGTAGCCAAATATTCCCAAGACGTAGTGGAATACACAGCAGATTCAGTAAAAACCTTTGCAGAGTTCAGGCACTGCATATTTCCACCTAAGATTTGCATCTTACTCAATTGTGCAGTTGAAGATAATGGAAATTTGAGACAGTTTTTCAGGCAGTTTCTCTTCTAGTACTGCTGTGCAGTTTTGAGAGGGCTTTTCACCCTGAATCCCGCATAATCTATGCCTCCAGAATTGCCAGAAAAATGTGCTTAAGAAAACCACAGAACAGTAAACATTGGACATTGTCACCTGTGATTTTCCTGACTACTGGTCTAGTTTATGCTTCCAAAGACTACCCATTTATCTCCTCATGGCTGTTAAAGCTCCTTTTCTCTCTTGTTCCCTCTTCCTACAGCTCTTTCACGCTACAGTTGGTGTGGAGAGCTAAGACGAAAGAAAGAAAAAATGGATGGAAGAGAAAAAGATGAAACACTTTCACCAGGAATCTCTTGCTGAAAGAAATTTGAGGCATCTCTATGGTATGAGGGTAAGAAGGTGTTTCAAGAAGTCTTCCTGTCTTTAGCTTTATTGTCTGTCATAGGTATTACTTACAGGTGAGTGAAGCAGAATTAAAGTGTTAGTCTGAAATTGTTCGTGGGACTAAAACCTTGGTGGGGTGGTAGCATTCAAATGAGGCTGACTTTGCCCAGTCTCTACCAGCCCCAACTCTAGTCCCATTCCAACAGCAGTCTGAGCCATGTGAGTGTTTTTCCGCAAACTAACCCCCACTGGCACTTCTTGCCCCCTCTCTATTGATTTGATTAACAGGCTGGATTGAGCAACATCATCTTCTCAGAGCAACCTCACATCCCTGGGAGGTGCAATGGCTAGTTTCCAAGCCATGCAGCATGGAGCACTAGGGCATAACAGCCAACTTACAAAATTGTCCTCATACGCAGTGACAAAGGAAGCAGGGACATTAGTCACAAGCAGACCAGGGCTTTGACAGTGACAGCTGATGATCTACAGCAACTGCATTTGGTTTGCAGTCAGTTCATGCTACACTTCAGATGTTTATGTGTCTTTTAGAGATTTTTTGTCTTCTTCCTTTTTTTTTTTTTAGTTTTTATCATATTCATGGAATTATGCACATTGTTCCAGTTGTTGTGTACATGCCAGACTGAAAAATTGTTCTCTTTCAAATCCCCAGTGGCCTGCTAAAGCCCCAAAACAAGCAGCAAGGATTAATTTCTCCCCAGATAAGATTTTTCTAAACCCTAACAGATAATTTGTTTGAAGTTTAATTTTAGCCTGTTATTACACACACGGGCCTTATCTTCATTCAGAGTCATTAACAAAATTAAACAAGCATCTGCAAACAGGAAAGGGAAGCGCAGAAGAGCCCTAGCACAAGTGAAACTCCGGGCTAATGGAACCTATGGTTGGCTTATGCAGTGCTGGCAAGTCCGAGCCCTCAAGGAGCCTGTGATTTGTCATGTTCTTGCATGTTTGATGCATGAAACTGGGGTACCTCCTTCCCTCTGGGATCCCATGATGCTCAAGCCACCTCTGCTGTGGTCCATGTCAGGGTACCTATGCCCTGTACCTAGAAGGTACCTAGAAGGGTACCTTCCTTCTAGTCAACAGAATGCCTCACTGCAAGGCTTCCCAACTCTTGCCCACCTCCCTGCACTGCAGCAGCTCTGGGTTTGCTCTCTTAGATGCCGAAGAAGGTACACCAGAAGTGCACAGTGGAACAAAGAAGAGAAGAAAAGCAAGGCCATGTCACATTTTTTGTAATCCTTTGAAACGTACACTATATTAGTGGTACCACTGGTTGAAGTCTATCCTAATTGCTTTGCATTGTGGATCCATATCCCCACTAGTGGGCTGAACTCTTCCCTTCTGTCCACCATGACATAGGAGCTGGGGGATGAGGTCACATCCTTATTGCACCACTCTGTAAATAGGATTTGGGCCCTCAACCTCAAGGTGTCTGAATATGTTAGCACTGCAGTGTGCTCCTGGTCAGGGTGATGTTTAAGGGAACACCTCGACTGCTGCCATTTTTATGCTATGTGACCTCAGTCAGCAATGTCTGAACCAGAGCTCAGCTGAGAATGTCGTATTTCATATACACTCTTGTCTTTATAAAAAGCAAGATTCTTTTTAGACAGTGCTCTGGAAGTCTTCCTTCCCCAACTACAGTGTATATAAAAATCCGAGATCTAGAAAGGAGAAAAGGGGCTATAATTACTAGTGACTTTAATCAAGCTGGGAAAATAACAGCACTGCCACTCACTGTCTTTAAATCAGTTTCTTTCTTCTTTAGCACCACTGGCAACACTTGTATCCCTCTTACAAGTACATGACTAATTCTCCTGCACTGGAGCTGAGGGGATTTCTTGGAGCTCTTCAACTTTGGAATTCAATTAGGCCTCAAGATAGGATAGTGAAGACCTAAGTTTCCTACTCTTTCCCCATCCATAGGTCCATGATCAAGTCACTTTGGGCTAAACCGATGGGAATGTCAGGGGGATGCCAAAATGTCCCCTGGGCATTCAGACAAACAGCCTGGGGGCTGCCCTGAGCCCTCGCACAGCTTACAGGTAGAGGAAGGCACCTCAGAAGGGATGAGAAATTGTGGTGGCCATCCACAAGCCGCTCCATGAGGTTTCCACACCCACGATCCAAAGCAAAGCACTAAGTGTGGATTTTAGCATCAGTCTCACTCTATCTTGCTCCCCAACCTTAACCTTTGATAATCATATTTCCTAATCATGCTGATGTGTTAACAACATAGTTACCTAATTTATTATTTACCTTTGGGTATAAAAGTAACTATTGGTAATAGAATTCTGAATTTTTAAAGAAAAGATCATAATTCAGACTCTCTGTGTAATTCAGTTAAACAAAAATTAAGCAAGTCAGTCTAGATTAAGATAATACAGTAGTCTCCCTTCCACACACCCTACCTATATGTTCACTAGTATAAATGCATTTATAACTGTTAACTAGCTACTTCAGTGGTTATAGGTCTGCCACATATGTTTTAAGGACAAAGTAAAAAAGAGTGACTATCTAGTAATAGCAACTAGTGTTCCTTGTATTTCTCAGAAACATGAAAAATCTGGTATATTTCTACCACAGAAATGAAGAGTTGTTAATCCTTGTAAAGGAGGAGGCATAAAGCCTCGAGACATGGGAAATCCTGTATCTGAACACCAACATGATGCATCAATAAAACCCATTGAATTCAGCCATTACTTTCAATAATGGAGAATTGACCGTATAATTTAATTTAGGGTAGCCTGCAAAAAGAAGCTGTAATAGCCAGAAAATATCTTCATTCTCCTTGCCTTATAATATGGGTAGGTCTGTGTAGAGTTAGATGGAACAGAGAACAATTTTTCTCCCATTTAAGTATTGCACAGCAAGAGAACAAGAGGCAACAGACACAAATTGCTGTAATGGGCATTCTGGTTAGATAGAATCACAGAATGGGTAAGGCTGGAAGGGACCACAATGGGTCATCATTTTCTTCTCTCATCAGATAGAAGAAAATAAACTCATTCAGGGTGGGGAGACGCTGCAATGTGTTGCCCAAGGAGGTTGTGGGATCTCCATCCTTGGAGACACTCAGAATTAGACTTCACAAAGCCTTGGTAACCTGACCCAACTTTGACCTTTGCCATTCTTTGAGCAAGGCGTTGGACCAAATTACCTCCAGAAGTCCCTTTAGCCTCAGTTATTCTATGATGTTATGATAGATACAGAAGTGCTTTTGATGCATTAATTGAAAAGTTTTATATAACCAAGAGGGAGCAACATGTTTTAATTCACAGACATGAATACACACATATGCTGAAGGTCTAAAGGCAGACAAAACACCATATAGGCTTCAAATATCTACATGCAATTTCACAATTTCAGAGAGCAGCCTCCTGCTCTGGGTCATGAGTGTAGCTGTTCCCTAGAGGTTAGACCACATTTTTGTAAAGTGTCTCACAGACTGAGTTGTATAGGTACAAGTGAAATTGGAAGTAAGTTTTTCAAAATTATATTTTCAGGACTTCTGCTTGCACTAAATTGGAGAGCTTTTTTTTCCTCTGGAAAGTATATACTGCCTCCAAAAAGACTAGGTAGTATTATGTTCCTCTAACAGGTCACTAAAATTAGGCCAGTTCTTAAGAGGGTATTAGCAGTAGGTCACATTTTCGAATTATTTGTATCATAATATTTTCCACAAATTAATTCTGAGTTTTTTTCTTTTCCCTTACAAAATGACCTATTTTGATACCAAAACTATTTAAAAATTGTGTATATTCTGTGAAAACATTACAGCAAATATACTACTGCATGGGTGCTCTTCCTTGGCTTGCACAGTCATGCCAGCTTATTTGTTGTAAATAGTAACAGCATGTTGTAATTTCATACTGGGAAAAGGAATAAAGCCTTTTCAACAGCGGCCTGAGTAAGATTGTAAACAACATAACAAGCTGTGGAAAAACTAAGTGATGCTCTTTTGCTGAACAAAAACCTCTAAACACAGATAAACAAGGTGAGGTACCTGGGTACCAACATGTCTTGTGCAGATAGGGGCTGAATCTGCATTTCTCTGCTATGGAACCACACATCCCCCATGAGATGCAAAGCATGCCTTTCATAGGCTGAAAGCCATTCTGATTCAGACTAAACATTATAACTCCTTCTCATTAAAAGTAAGTTAGGTAATTTAGATTAGTCTTTGGTAATTTAGATCTCCAAATCCCGGTTTCAAGTGACCAAGGAAAAAACTTTCTTCTTTCCACCACCCTGCTTTCATATCACCTCTGAACAGTCAGAAAATGTGAGCTAGTGGAAACTCATCATTCAGACACAAGGAAGCAAAAAACCCCTCAACATTGTGACTCTGGTGAGCAGATGACAGGGCAGCAGGTAAATTCCAGATAATTGGGTTGCCAGTGGTGTTGATATCAAGACTGATTTCTCTTTTCATACAATTGAAACTTTTTTTATATTTTATTTTTTCTTCTGTACTAGTCTAAATTTTGGTATTTTTTTCAGTATTAGACTCACATATATTCAGGCATGGAATTATGGGGAATATTCCTTCTCATATTTCAACTTTACACATTGTTTAGAGTCATAGCAAAGCAGAAGTGCTGCTAGTTTTTGTGGGGAATCTAGTCCTTATGGACTAGACAGTCACTGGACAGTCAACTACGTATTCCTGAAAGCACACTTCGGTAAATCTTCATGCCAACAGAGCTCTGGGATCAATCAAACCTTCACATGCTGACCAAACAAACCATATTTACAGAGCTTTTGGGTATGATCCAAAAGAACCTCAGACGTTCTGGAAGGTAAGTTCAAAACTCTCACCCTAATGTGGGGTCACCTTTAACAACTTTATTTACAGAGGCAAAATTCTCTCTGATCAAGAACATGGTCCTGAAATCTATAATGGGATCTGATTTGTGTGGTTTCATCTGGAGTTTTAAGACTGTTAGTTCTTATTTCTTCCTGTGCTATTGATTTCTGTTCCCTTACAGAATAAGCAAAAGATTCATTTACATGAATAACCCCTGAGACTTGAAATGCCCCAATACTCTAATAGAACACCTCATTTCTATTTATTTTTTGTGGCAATGTTTTTTTCCCCACTGGTTGCTAACTGCTTTCATCCTAACGTTATGACAGTGTAAAACTTGGGAGCTGATTCGAAACCTTCCCTTAAAAAAAAGGAATATGGTAGCTGTACTGCCAGGTATGAACCCAACAGAGGATGCAATAGAGGGGTTCACTCCCACATTACCTCTTCCTGGTGAGGTCACACCAACACAGCCTTGCTGCCAACAAGATGGCTGTGGAAGAACATCTCAGGTACAGCCTGCATGGGATAGCTCTTTGCCAGTTATGCAGACAAGCCATAGAGTAAATGCTACCCTGTGGACTCCTCAACTTCATGAAGTTTTTCCTTCTTTTTATCATAAATTACTTTTACCAGTATCATTTGCTAATATGCTTAGTTATTGTAAAATTCAGTAGAAGTATTGGTGTGTGTTGAATGGATCCTTGAGCAGGGAATGTTTAGCAGATTGTATTATGCCAATATTACTACTGCTCACCTGGAGCCCAAAAATTGTGAGTCAGACCCCTGAAAAGTCACAAAATCCTGTCATTTTTCACTTACACATAGGATCAGGTAACGCTCCTGATTTTGTGTGGTTTGCATGGTGTGCACCTTGCTCTTCCATACCAGGACCCCTCCACATGGGCTGAGCAGCTTGGTCTCCATTGCTCTCCTGACAAGCTGCCTCTCCTCTTCCTTGCTGGCAGGTAATGCCCCACTTCTTTGACTCTGCTGTGGAAACACACTTTCAGCCCAACTTGGTGTTTCTCAAGTTGCTCCTGCGCCCTTTGTGAGTTCTACAGGAACTGGTCCTTCTACCTCTGATTGGCTGCCTTTTAGTGTTTGAAAGAATTAAATCCACCATCACTTGTCCTCTTCCTTTATGTTGTACCTGTCCTTCATCCCATGTGCTGCTTGGCAAGGGGACATTCCCCACTGAGCCTTTCTGCATTCTGCAACTGCAAAGCAGCATCACTACCTGACCTGCTCCATGTGCTTGGACTTGCCATGCTTTGCATCACATGCCTGAGCACACCTCTTGCCACTGGGAATAGAGGGTAGTCCAGCTCCCAGAACCAGAATATAACACACCACCAGTAGTTCATTCTGGTGAATGAAGGCAAGAACCATTCTCTGGCTTTTTCCCAAGTAACAGCTTCCTGTTTTCTTTTCATTTTCCTTTTCTTTTTTCGTCTGTTGAGGTGGAACTAGTATTGGCCTCGTATGTTAAACTGTTCCCATAATATTCTCAGCTGGATGTTCAATGCACTTGGCTTAGCTCAAGCCTATACCTTTTATATCCCTGGCTCTATGTCATCCGTATTTGTGTCGTTTGGTCAATTCTTGTGCTGGCATTAGCTGGCATTTTTTAAAGTCCTGCCTCACGTACCCCAATCCACATTCCTGGGGTGAATTCTCCGGGAGAGCCATGAACTGATCTGCTGGACCCAGCTCTGCCTCTCCTGCGAAAGGCAGTGGCACACTGACAGGTCCGTGTTTGTCACACCCAGCCTCTGCTTACACCCTGGTCTGACTGCGTGGCTCAGTCTGCTGCTGGTAGTTACTCTTGTAACTCCTGTTACTGGAGGCTCATGTCGGATGTGCTGTGGTTTCTTGCAAGAGCTCTGCAATGGTTTCTGATCCAACTGCCAACGTAGCTTGTGCCCAGAAGTAACTGCCAGACCTAGAGCAGAGACAACAGTCCTCACTGGCCTCATTTGAGAATGAAAGGGGAGCCATGGATGGGCCAGTGGGAGATCTGGGGATTCAGGAGAGGAAAGCCTCTTCAGTCTGGATTTTTATAGTTGTGAACTAGTCTTTCGACTGGGCCCTGCTCAAAGGCAGACACACAAAACAAAGTCAGATAGAAAAAGGGCCCACCTAGAGTCAAAGGGCAGAAAGAAAAATAAAATATAAAGAGGAGGAGAAAGATACAATGCAAAAAAAATTGGAAAATGTAGAGTAGATTCATCGTAAAGAGGGAGGGGAAGGGAAAGGGAACACAAAAGATAAAAAATTACTCAGTAGGCTAATAAGTAGTATGTTCTCAGATTCTAATTGTCCTTCAGTTAAATTTTTATGCTTTTATTTAGAGTTAGGAGAAGAAAGGTGGACTTGTCGGCACATAACAAGCTACCTTTTTGGATCACAATAATTCCCTTAGATCTTGCAGCCCTAGGGATAATCCTTTCTGTATTACTTCTGGGCTATCTTTATAGTACTCAATTCTGATGTAGCCATGCCACAGCATGCAAAATCTTTAATAACTCCTGTCTCAAAAGGAAGGATTGAAACCTTGGCCTTTCTAAGGTCAATGAAAAAACTCTATTTCACTTCAGTGAGAATTCAGGATTTCATCTTAGACATGGAGTTTGTTCAATACTGAGAGCTCTGTGAACCTCAGGTCATCACCAAAGCCAAATCTTGGGATTCAGGTGTTTTTTGCCTAGAAACTAATGTAAGTTGGCAGGAGTTTCTCCCATTTCTTGTAAGTGGAGAGGCTGCTCCAGGGTTAGTATAAAATAAGCCAAAATTCTTCTTACTTTGAAGAAGAATTTCTCTGTGTGGTGTAGCAGGGGCAGGTTTCACAAAGGTGATTAGAAAACAAGCATTTGTACACAGGACTTTCAATGAGGACGTTATCTCCTCTAATCCGAGAATTCTCTCTTTTTTCCTGGCTCGGGGTGTGCAGTGCTTTACAGACAAACACAAAGGCAAAACAGCCATGTGCTCTGAATAACTTACGTTCAAATTAGATTGACAACATAATGAAAGCTGAATAATGTTATATTTGGAAGTCACTGATAGAAATCATCCTCAGCTCGCATCTTGAGAGGATAGTAGGATGAGTGGTTATCTATGCCTCTGCTACTCTGCTTCTTTCACAGTCATTTTCTTTTCTCATCTTGCCTGGCACTCTTCAAAAATAGCCTCTTTCAGATATGAAATTTATCTTTATTCTTCAAAAAAAAAAATCCTCCTAACTTTCTGGATGGACTCTTATAATGCTCCGATAATGTTTTAGAGTTGGTGTACTCAAATCCTCACTGATTTCCAGGATGGGTCTTAAATCACACATTATATACCTTATCCACCAATACTCTGCTTGGGATTTACAGTTCCAGTTAAAGTTAGATCTGTGAAGGAAGATGACATCTTGCTGCTGCCTATCCTTTTAAAATACCAAATCGATTTAAGGGTTTAACTTATTGTTATAGTTTATTCTGAACCTTCTGAATCAGTTCATTGAATTTTAGCTGTGGCTGTATAAAATTCTATATAGTGAAATTGTTTGGCCATACTGAGAATGTCTATGTCATGATCCATCACTGACAGTAACTGCCAGCAATAAAGAAATCCTCCTTTATTCTCCATTTATCTAAGTGGCTCTCTAATACTACTATTGAACACCAGGAATATATCTTACTAGGTTTTAATTTTTTTATTCTTCTTTTAAGGAGCATTTAATATTTACCTGAAATGCACTTCATTGTTGAGTGTCTTCTGTAGCTGTCAAAGAGAGGCACTGGAAAGACCCAACGAAATACAGACTTGTAAGACTGACTGTACTAGCGAGCAAGATGATGGAAACATTTATAAGGGAGATTACAATTCAGTTAGAAATGTGATTTAGTAAAGGGAAAGCTGCATGGTTCTACTAAAGAAGAGCATGTATGACAAATGTATTAGGGTCATTACAAGGCATCGCTGAATTGATAAATATGAAATCGTTGACATAATTCATCCAGATTTCAGTAAAGTATTTGTTACAGACTGTACAGGAGATCGATTTACAAGGTCAGAAAGCTGAGCATAGGGGACAATGGAATACTAATTGGTTGAGGCACAAGAAACAGATGGTGTCAGTAAAATGAAACAATTCAGGGTGTGATGAGGTACAGATATGCCTGAATACTGAATACCACATGATTCAAGTCCCAAATCATTTGTTGCACTAGGAATGTGGGCATGGGCAGGTCTTCAATGTTTTGGAATGAAGAGATTTGCAAACCTCTCTGGGGTGATTGATTGAAAACAACCGTGAAAATGCAAATCATTGTGGAGAAACCCGTGCAGTAAAGGCATTTTTTAAGTCCTCTATGGACAGCAGAAAAATGCCTAAAATTCACAGGTGATTAACCACTTCTACCTGCTTTTTAACACCATCTGTGCACCTTGTTAAAAAACAAATTGAAACAGATACATTTTCCCGGTGTGTCAGAATCTGTCCAACCACTAAAGCTGAAAAAAATGACATTGTGCTGTTATTTAAAACCCATGCAAAGCGCAACAGAGTTGCAGGGCTGGAGAGCACATTCTCCATCAGCAGAATGTTCAAGGAAGATCCTTAATAACCAGGCTTTGACTTCTTTGTTCTTACTGTGTGGACTTTTTGTTTCAGGAACAGACTGAGAAACAGAGTAGAACTAAGCACAAATAAGCCTGAGCAAAGCAAGCTCATAGAAAGGTCCTACAAAGTATCAATGTTTCACCAAAGTCTCATTCTCTGTATACACAAATTGGCTTATACACGAAATAACAAGAGGCCACATTATTCAGTATGATCTGTTAAATGATTGTGTTATTGCTTCTTTTAAAGCAGAAAGGCCAGACACATTAAAGTCTTGATGGGAATTGGGCTCCTTATAGCATTTAAAGTTCCACCATGGAACTCATCTTCTAGCATTCAAGTTGCTTAAAGAGAGTGATCCTTTTGGACTCCACCTCCAGTGATGAAAGCACCACTTAATTTTATTTATTCCAGCCTTTAAATATATGTATTTCTGTAAATCAAAGATGCTTTTGTTTAGCAAGAATCATGACATAAAATCTTTCAGTCCACGATGGAGATAATCCTTCATGGAGGAAATAGTTCTGGCAAAAACAAACAGAATCTGACCTATTCAGCTGAGATCTGAGTGGTTTTGGCTCCTTATCTTTGGATACAGGTAACCACACCATTACTAGCACTCACCCTCAAAACTACACCTTGTGCTCTGCCAGCAGGTTTCAGGAATCTAACCGGCAAAAGCAAGTCGATGTAAAACAGGCGGCTAAAGAAAGTACCATAGGCGCACATAACATATACAAATGAACTGAAATCCATTTTCATTCATTTCAGTACACTTGGCTTAAAATTGTGATTAAGAAGCTGTTTCATAATTTTTATTTGTCCCTACAAGCTGCCTCTGGAGGACAAGGCAAGGGCCAGGGGGAGTACAAACTTCAGCTTGTGATTTCTGCCCACTGCTGAACACAAGCCAGAGACCTCAGCCCTTATTTGATCTAGTTTTATGGAGTTGTGCTTGGTACTAACTGTTTGGTGCTTCCACAGTTTGTCAGAGCAAATAAATAAACATACCATCCACATATGACCTCTCATCAGGACCAAGAGATTATATTTTAAATTGATTCAGTGACCAATAATCATGAAGAAAAAACAAACCTTTCTTGGTGAAAGGAGCTTCTTTTAAAAATAAACAGTAATGAACCAAGAATAAAACAAAAAGGTATGAAATCCAAAGGTAAAACAAGCAGCAGTAAATAAATTAAAGGTATAAATCTACTTTCACTGGAATACTAACTTAGTAAGATCATAATCTTATCAGTTATATGTATAAGCCAAGTGAAATTCTGGAATAACCTTACAATGTTAATAATGCTGGAGTTGTGGCTGTACAGGCCATTCACTTAAGAACTGGACTCAATGATCCTTGTGGGTCCCTTCAAACTCAGAATATTCTGTGATTCTGTAATATCTACACCAAAGTAGTTTAAGGGGAAGAATATATTTGCAAAGTGCTCCTAAGCACCCTGGTAGTACTAGATATAAGATCATGTAACACTGAACAATTAGAAGCCACACAAGAAAAGAAGCAGGTGTTGTCTCCAATGGAAGAAATCAGCAGGGAAAGAGAAAAGAGACAGTCCCTCTAAGACAGCATCTACTCCAATGGCTCCTGTGATAATTACCAGATTCAGTTTCTTTCCATTTGACTCAAGCCCAAAGCACAGAAACAGATGCATTAATTTCTTCTGTTAAACTTGTTGTACTTTTGTAACTTGACGCTTACGTGAAGAGGGGGAGGTTATATCATTTCCCCTTCGGTCTTATCCGGGGACGTAGAAGTAAAGCTTCAGCTCCTTGATCCAACTGCTTTTACCAACTGAAAAAGTTTCTAGGTGAGCAATCTTTTATCTCCTAAACTTCACTTACAACAGGCTGAGGTTGTAGCCCCAAAAGTATGCAGTATTTGAGCATAAAACAGACAAACATCAGTTCAGTGCCTCTGTATGGTGCCAGTGCCCATTCTAAAGCATGCATTCCAGATTTGATGAGAAATTTCCTTGTGAACCCGGAGAAACTGCACACCAAAGCTGATGTATTTTGCTTTATTCTAGACAGACATTTTCAAATGGAAAATTATTTTGCTATGATATTCTCAACAAGTTCTGTTTCAATTTCATGTTTTTGCTCTTCATCAGAGGGCTTTCTTTCTTTATACCCTCTAAATTGACTAGAAAGCATGGAATCAAGCTGGCTGTACTTTATGTCCCCCATCTCATTCTTTGCTTACAGTCTGCTGAGTATTGACCACATATGTAAAGTGATGGTCTGTGCACTGAACAGTCTGCTATCGTCACAGCAATAAATGTCTCTGCAATGGTCTGACAGTTTTCAGGGATTTGACATACCCCACCAGTTGAAAAATGAACTTACAAGTCTGAAAAACCACTCATATGTCAGATATAATGGCAGTACTAGGTCAGTCTTTAATTTCATTCTAGCAGAAAGTAGCCTGAGCACCCCACCTGGATTTTTTAGCAAAATTAAATATTTTTTATATTTTTCTAGTGCACTCAGAGGAATAGAAAATGCAGTACGTGCCTCCTTAATATCCATCAGTTGTGCCTGTCTGAGCTACTTGACAAAATATTTTCTCTGATCTTATATTGGATTTTTAGTTACATCAATAGCAAAAAAATTTTAAGTTAAAAAACAATGATGCAAGAGGGTAGTGAGAGGCTTTCCAGTCTCTTGAGAGACTATCTGGACAGGAGGAGTTTGATGCCTCTGGGAAAAGAGAATCCATTTACACTAACTCTCTCTCTATAACTGTAATGACAAGGCCTTAAAACAGTCTCCGAGATGTTGCACTTGTTTTCTTTACTGCTGTCCTTTAGTTCCTACTGAGTCGTTCTTATTCTTAGGTTATGGGGAAGAGCCACAGATTCTGCTGGTGAACATAAAATAACTTATTCATAACCCCTACACAGTTATCTACTATCACTATGAGAGACAACAGAGCCAAATTTTTCCAATATAGCCTAGATCAAACCAATTAATTTTATAGATGCTTTTACAGAACTTAGACACTTCTTATCCAAGTTGGATTTGAACTGTCCCCAGCATCTTCCTGAGCCTCATCCAGTCTGGTGGCCCTGGGTGACTTCACCAAAGACCATGCTTGATGTCAGGCTAAGTACATCCAGAAAAGAGAGTGGTTGAACTGAACAGCTCTGTATAACGGAGGTTTGCTAGCAATATCTAAGGGTTGGTTACCTGCTCTAACATCTGTATCTACCATCCAGCCCATTTTTTGAGCATTTCAGTTCTAAGCAAGCTAGGAAGGACCCAATCAGCTGTTTTCCGAGAAGACTTGCCTGAGGCTGAAGATTTCTCTACACAGAAGTGTGCCTAAGAGTTAGATGCTGCAACATCACAGGATTTTGGAGAAACCAGGCTTTAAAACAATATTATTCAAAGCACCTGCATATGAAGTTATGTATAATATATTATTCCTAGAAAATCTATGCAACAGAACACTCACGACTTTGGATTTTCAATCATGCAGAAAACCCCAGATTTAGGAGCGTTTTTTTGTTATATGTGTTCACTCGTTTAAAAATAATTTTGTTTTCAAACTTTCAGTCTCTCATCTGCCCCATCAACTTACAGCTTTCCCCTCTGTTCTTTCCATGAGCATCCCACCCACCCACTCACTGCACTCCCTTCTCTTGACTGCTGTTTTCCTTTGGTTTCCCCCCCTTCTTTGGCTAGACCTCACTACAAAGCTCTATCCCAGAGCTGGTTTGTGCAGATCACGGTCTGTTCCTGTCTCTTTCCCCAAATTCTCTTTTCCACTCTCTCTCTATAAGAGACATTCTACTCTGAACTCCAGTATTCAATTGCACCAGCCAACAGTCATAAAACAGCTTTAAAAAAGAAAAATATAATAAAGACTGTCTCCAATTTTAATGTTACAGGCAGCATCTAATACACAAAGGAAAGCAATACATTGAAGGTTCGAACCATTTGAACAGGGAAAGAGAAACACCATCACTTTAACGATCTCTGTTGATTGCATAAGATGTGTCCTTCATGGACTTGACTGGCCACAAAAGGATTCAACATAAATGAATAACTGCTAAACTGCTTCTGATCTGCACATCATATTGTCCTGCTGACAGATCATGCATGTGAAGTAGAAGAGCTGATACAGGATAGTGAAACCAGCAATGAACCTAAGAAAACTGAGAAGGCGCGGCTGGAATATAAATGGACAAAAAGCAGCCTCTGAAAAAGGGAAGGCAAAAGCAAAGGGTAGAAAACAAATAGGGAAACAGATAAAAGCTAAAAGTAATGGTATCCTCAACAAACATAGTATACCTTCTCCAAAATGTGTGCATGAGGGCTTGAGTGTGTGTTTATCATCAGAATAGCAACAACATGAAATAGAATAATGCCAACATAAATTACCAAAAGTACTAAAATGGATATGTTATATATGATAGGTTATATCCTCAGTCAGAGGTATTTAAACCCTGATTATATGGAACCCAGAAACATGTGTAGAGAGTCAGACTGAATCATCCTTCAGTGGGCAAGCATTATATGTTTTCATTATATTTCAATTATACAGCCTGTCCAGATCTTAAGGATTTACACTGGCTTTTTACTCCTACATTTCTTTAGAGTTAGACATGGATGTAATGATGATGTTAGTGCAGTAGACAGATGTTGACAAAAATAAGGAGCAAAATTTGCAGTGATCCATTCAGTGGCTTACCTACGGATACAAACTCAGGATGTTCTCTTTCTTAATGTATGACAAAGACGCTGATTTCTAAAAGCTGAGTTTTAAAACTATTGATCAAATCTCCTGCAAGTGAAAACTGTTGCTTAAATCTCCTACATATGTCTATCTGAGTAGTTGTATCAACAAGCCACAGCAACTTGGATCCGATTCTGAACGCATAATTGTCCAGGCCAAAAAGAAAGTTTTTTAGAAAGTTTTCATCCTTCTTAATGAAATGTAGAAAATGCTTAGAGAAGTGGAGGGTAGTCCGCTGAAAAAGACAGATGAACTCAAGATACCAAGGAAAAGATTGATCACAAAGCAGAATTGCAGAGAAGGAAGATGAAACACTAGAAGTAGATAAGTTTATCTAGTGAACATATAGAGGAAGAAAGTAAAGAAGATAACAGATCTAGAGACAAAGAGAACAGGATGGTAGCTGAAGAGGTAGGTTGAGAGATGATTTTTTTGTCTCAGATGTTCACTGACAATACTGTGCTCTTCTGATGTTGGCAAGGTGATGGTGCAAAAGAAGTTATGCAGCAGGAAGGAACAGAGCCAAGATACCCTGTTAGTTTTTCAATTAAAACAGCAGACTGTTACTCCTGAAACCTCCAATTTCGCTCCCTGGTTATGTTTGTAACTTCAGTTTTCTTAGGCAAGGCAATTACTTCTTTCTTCGGTTTCCTATCTATAAACCAGGGTGATAGTACTTCTTTTCTATCATCTTAACTTATTTGTCTGAGTTATGACAGGAACTGTATCTCAATACGTTCCTGCCTTGAGGCTGACAGAGTAACCTGGTCCGAACTGGGACTGTTACATAGGAGCATCTCAGGAACCACTGGTAAGTGAGGTAGAGGGGATCAGGAAAAATGATGAAGCTGCCAAAAGTGTTGATATCAGGCACTAAAAGTGATTTCTTAAAAATATATATTTGGGTCCTTTTATTTCCTTTCTGATAATATCAAGTGTACTCAAGGCACATTTCAGCTTGTTTTTTATTTATTCCCTTGAATCTTTCTTTTACTTTAAAAGAAAGTAGTTATTCTCATCCAAGAGCTTGGGCTTTCTTAAAAACACCAGCTCTCATCAACGTTTTGATAAAATCATACGAGCTGGAAACATTGAGAGTTCCTTTTGTTTTAATAACCTCTCTTTCATGAGTATTTACTTCTCATTTGAATACTTATCAATAAAAATTAAAATCTTACGTTTGTGAGGAGGGCGAGCAGATTTGGGATTAAAATGACTGACATCCCTCAAAAATTAGGGCTTTGGAGGGTTATTGTTCTTACAAGCAGAGCTATTTCTGCAAGAGCATTCTGAGTCCAGAGTGCTACATGGCCAAAAAAGACAGAGGAGAGAAATTCTGCAAATGAGAAGCAGGACTGGGAAAAAGACTCTGTTTGGTTCATCTACACTAGCAGTTGTATAGCTTTAACTATTAACAACACTAAGAAAATGACTGAGTTTCTAATAACACTAACAATTCTTTTAATCAATGGTTTAAATCATAGTTCTTGTCAATTTAATTTTAATTATTTGCTAATTTACCGGTGCAAACATGATGCCGTTTTCAGAAATGGTTTTCTGTGAAGTCTGTGAGGACATGCAGGATTGTGATATATCACACAGGTGACAACATAAACCACAAAAAAATATGAACAAAGACAAAAGAAAAATGTACTCTCTAGAGCATTAAAGTTACAGAATGCCTAGAGACGAGGAACAGCTAATATAGGAGGAAATGGGTTACAAGTTGGAGAAAATGTCTAGGTTTGACTTATAATTTGCAGGTAAAATGTACAAACTTTCTAAATATCAAACTTAAGCTCCATGCTAAAGCTAGCTTCTCTTGTGGACTTTGATAGATAGATAGATAGATAGATAGATAGATAGATAGATAGATAGATAGATAGATAGATAGATAACCACAGGCATTTATTAAACTTGATAATCTTCCATTCAAAGAGACCTCCTGTTGAGTTGAGATGTGACCTGTGTTTCTTCCCATGTAAGCCATCAGTTAAGCACCAGGAACAGAAAAGTTGTCAGTGGCGAGGCCAACATCCCTTGCTCAAAGGGATGTGAAGTTGTCAAAGGAGGCTCTCTAAGCCATTTTAGAAAACAGAAGGACACTGTGCCTAGATGCCAAAGCACAAACAAATCTTAACAGTGAGTAAATTGTAGTAAGGAATGAGGCATGCATATTTTAACATGTTGTCTTGTGCTGTTTGTGCTGTTATTCAAAACAAAGAGCACTTGTGGGTTATACTGCTCAAATGCTCCATGCAATTACACTTGCACTCTGCCTGGAAAACCTAAGTCCTGGGGACACTCGCCCTGTTAGGAGTACAATAAAGATCATCTGTGATGTGCCTCAAGGTAGACCTGGTCCATGGGAATGGACCTTGCTGCAGCTCCAGCTGCAGAGTGTATCGCTGCAACAGAGGGATCGGGAAGGGGGAGGAACGCCCTGTGGGTGCCGTGCTTGGGTTTCAGTGTTGATGGAGTGAGTGTCTGTGCTAGTGGGGCGAAAAAGAAGCCAGATCAAGTCCTGGGTCATCACGTTATTTACATCTCCGTGAACTGAGTGACAACAAAGATCTGTGCCCAACGTGGGCAGTGTTCCACTATCGTATCTCGAGAAAATGGTTTTCTATCTGCTTGTCCTTCTGCTGTGTCTTAACTTACACAAGCAACACAAGCGTATACATAACTTGCAAGGGTTTTATTAGACACAAGTAAAGTCTCCCTGATGTTCGCCCCCTCATCGACCAGTCCAGACGGAGGCCTGGCTGTCCAGAGCCTGGGACGGCAGCAGTGCCCAGCTGTTACACAGGAGGAGCACGTCAGGAGAGGAGGGCCCTTCTCTGGGACACGCACCCGGACTCCCCCGCACAGAGCTCGGCAGGTGCCGCTCGGGCC
>VXAY01003292.1:735911-793179 GCA_013399855.1 Oxyruncus cristatus | reverse complement strand
GGGTGGCGCTGGGCTATGCCGGGCATGGCCGGGCTGTGCGGCCACGGCTGCCGCTGGCCCTGCCCTGCTGCCGTCCCCGCCCCGCACGGCTGTGAGCGCCGGGAGCAAGGGCCTGCGAACATCTCCGTGTGTTCCCCGCCCTGGGGCTGCGGGGAGCAGGTTTCAGGCGCTGAGGTTGCTGATGGCTTGAAATCGCCGAGGATTCATTGACCGAGGCTCGGGCCCGCGCTGCCGCCAGCCCAGGTGCGACAGCCAGGCTGGGTGACCGGGCTGTGCCCAGTGCCCTGAGCTCGTGCTTCGCTTGCACCGCATATGGAAGGGTTCTGAGACCGACGGGTGGCGTTTGTAAAATGGGACCAAAGGATGTGATAGCACAGTGGCCATGAGCTTCAACAGGTGGAGGATTTTCAAATTACAAGAATAGAAACTTTATTGTCAAA
Source organism: Oxyruncus cristatus (assembly GCA_013399855.1). Taxonomy (NCBI): domain Eukaryota; kingdom Metazoa; phylum Chordata; class Aves; order Passeriformes; family Cotingidae; genus Oxyruncus; species Oxyruncus cristatus. The sequence continues at coordinate 792,739 of VXAY01003292.1, read as the reverse complement.
AGTTAATAAAGATTAACAGATGTTTAACGGGTACACATTTTCATGTAGGGTAAGTTACCAAACTTAAAAGCATTTGAGGTCAGTATAATTTAAAGGAGTGTCATCACAGTCAAGTCTGTTTAGTAGGCAAACTCATGGAGTAGGTTGGTATGCTGGTTTTTACATGGCGTGTTGCATTTCATTAATTTTGCATTACTATAAAAATAGTAGTTTTGTGTTTACAGCTAGCAAACAAAACTTTTGTGCCAACAGCATGGGCCTAGATAAACCTGACTGAGTCTGCTGTCCAAGAGACACAAGTGAATTCCTGTTTTCAGGAGGGCTTTGCCTTCCTAATATTATGTGAGCATAAGGCTTAAAGCTCTGACCAGTCCAAAAGATGTTTGAATTTATGGTCTTGAATCTACCACCTGTCCTGGTGATTTTCAGTGGGAGTTTGTGTAGGCCCAGATCTGTGCTAGTATACTGCATCTAGAACTGGAGTCTGCTTATGCAAGCACTCAAGATGATTCAAAAGAAAGTGAAAGGTGCACTCTTAGCCATACCCAGATTGTGCAGTGTTGCATCTGATGCATCATTTCTCAAATGGAGTTCTATTTGGGGGTGGGGGTGGTTTCACATGGCAGTGAAGGGTAAGAGACAGAAGACTTTTTATATAGTTCAACCTAAAAACTCCATTCTGAAATTGAGCACTTAGTTTAGGGCTTCCTAATTGTAGCAAAGTTTAATTATGGTGCTAAGCTACAGTATTCTCTCAGAGACTTAAGCATACATATAATTTCTTTTTATCTGGGGAAATTAGAATCACCCTAGTGATTCATATTCCGTTTTTCTGCCCTTTTTTCTCTGTTCCCACAGCAGGTTTATAGCCTGTTTTTCTGCATGAAGTCTGTAGTGTGTGCTGTCACGATATAAGCTTCGCTCTTTTGCCTTCCTCTTCCCTTGGCTGTTTGTAATTCACTCCACGCAGTTTACCCATTAACTCCAACATCCTGATGGGTCTGTGGCTTAAACTTCTGAAGTAACTTGGAGTGAGTTTTTCGAGTTTTCCATATCCCTGAGTGGTACAGAGCTTCTCAAGGCCTCTTAGCTTCTCTGTCTGCTAGGTAATTTTAAGTTTTTTTTCCCTGAGCATTTCATAAACATATTGAAATGCTTTCAAAATACAAGATAACACAGGCAAGAAAAGACATGGTAGCTCTAAACAAACCCTCTTCCATTGCTGATGCTGGACAACTAAAACATAAGATGGGGTTAAAAATCTCGGTGTAAAAGACCAACAGCTGGTGAGTTCAGATCTGTGGTCACATTCTTTTTTGTTTACACAAGCCCAGTCCTCCAAGTTTGAAAGGTAGGAGTAATTTAAATACTTGTCAAAGCAACTGTAATTTTTAAAAGTCTGGTATTGCAGGTGTTATGAAAAATGGTAGGATGTGTCTAAGGGTTTTATATCTACTTGCACAAACACTTGTACACACAGCATATATTTTTGTAGGTTGTCTCTTCATTTTTCATTAGATAAAATGGCCTTTTTTTTTGGTCTGTTCCAGTCTTTTTCTATATTTACTCTTCCTTTTCCTTTTGACTTTTGTTCCATTTCAGTGCCTTTTCATCTGTACCCTTTCACATATCTTTCTCTGCTTTTATTATGCTCACCACTATCTTCTTGCTTGTTCTTTTGCCTCCACGTTTCTGTATTTTTTCAGTTTCTGTACAGCCACACACATTTCAGGCCTAGTGTGCAACTGGTACTCTGAAAAATCTTTGTACCACGTGTACCTCGAACATTCTTTAAACTAACTCTGAACAGGATGACATAAGAAGGAATACTGGGACAAAGCCAACTTAGCAAATACTGAAGGACCAGAAAGAGTCATTATTTCCACTGATCATTTCACAAACTGGGTGCAGTAGAACAGGCTTCAAGAGCAAGAATCCACATAAATTTTACCCGTTTTTTAGCTGAGTTCATGTATTGGTGATGGATGGATATATATAAAATGTGAAGTACTCTGTTGGGATAGCAGGTAATTTTTTGCTTGGACTCTGGATTGTTATCTAACATTTATGTCACTGAATGACCCATGTTTAGGGTATTTAAAAGGTGGTGTAAAGTTGTAGGATGAAGACCTGGTCAATAACTGCTTGTTTGACAAAAGAAACTGAGCCAAAGCATTTGGAAAAGGAAATGGAAAGGCTGAAAGAGTTGACCCTGTGACTTACTGTGCTCCAGAATTCTCAGGAGCTGTGGGAGAGGTGCTGTGAAGACCTGCATGCTGGGCTTTTGGGCAACAAAACAAGTATTTACTTTTCATGTTGCCATGTTTCAGGTTGGACTAAGGTACCCACAGGGATGTTGTGGAACAAACATGGAGAAATTAATGTAATCCAGTGCACAGCACACAAAACTTTAAAGGGCTGGGCCACATCAGAAAGTAGTGTTATTTTAACTAACAAATTACAGTAATTCCTACATGACCAGTGAAGATGATACGGTGTAATATTGTGATCATGGTGTTTTGAGGAGCTGCTTATATTGCTTATATCATCAGTGAATGATACCATCCTGCTTTGTGTTTGAGAGCTGGGAGGCAGCTAGTGAAGCAAGAGCTGGGCAGCAGGAAAAGCGGAGTTGTTATGGTGGGATAGAACCAAGGTCACTGCATTTTTCTCAGGTTTTATCAGAGATGAGGACATAAGATGGCAGGCAAATGGCCAGCAGTTGTGTATTTCTCTGGGTTTGAGTGCTTGACTCTGTCAGATAAGTTGAACAGTTTAATCAGAAGTCAAGGGAAGCGACATTACTAAAACACAGTCAACAAACATCCCAAATAATGAGATTGCAACACATTTTGAGACTTTTCAGTTTCCACAACAAAATTGCCTCCAAGAGTATAGCGAGGAGAAATTTGATAAGACTTGAGGCAATTTGGTAGCAGTTGGATCTCTTGTCCAAAAGGTGGTGAGTAGAGTTCCCGGTTTCTCAGCATGGCGGATGATAGGTTTCAAGGCCCAGTGTGGTAGCCCTTCATCATTTAGGAGGACACAAGGCCCTGGAGTGTCAAGAGAACACAGAATACGATCTGCAGGGATTCCAAAGCACAGTTTGGAGGTAGTATCTCTACTTTTACTCTCAGAAAATTAGATATTTTCCTTGACATTAATTGCCGTTAAATACCCAAGTATAGGACAGTAATTTGTACAAATTAAAAAAAAAATTCTGGTAGGTATTCAGTGTGTTTGTTGGTTTAAAAAAAGAAAGTTTAAACCTTGACAGTGTTCCAGCCTCATCAGATTATTAGACCATGTCTACAATGTCATTAATGAGATCTACCCAGATTTGTCACTAAAAATAGTAATGGACAAATAGTAAGTGTTCAGTGTAGAGGGTCACCTTGCAGCAGTTACACTCTCATGTAATGTCAGTCTCTTTTTACTCAGTTTCACTAAAGTAGGCTGTAAAGCAGTTCAGGCAGTAATGTAGGATGTCATATATATTCCTTTAATTATTATGATTTGCCTCGTAGCAATTATAATTTTCTTTATTGCAGATAACAGCAAATTGGTAGATGAAAGTCACTAGACAGATATGAAAAGTTGTATATTGTAGCTTTCAAATTGAAAGTATAGCAGCTGGTTCTTGTTTAACCTTGCTTTTTAAATTCGTAGATTATTTTGTAACATTAGTTAAAAAGAAATAAAAGACCATTAGAATATTTCATAGTAACTACAGTGCATAACAGAATTCACTGGTTTGTCTCACTGATAGACAGCACATGAGATGTAGGCTTTCCTTGAGTTACAGAAGAAGAAATCTCTATATGAGTGAATGCCAGCAGCATCTACTGAATACTTTTTCCGGACTATTTGAGAAAATTTGCCTTATTACTTGCATTGCTCCAGAAAGACTGTCACACTCCTATGTTCCTTTTGACAGCATACCAATTTTGTTGCACTTAATTGTCCATATAAAGGAAATTGTTGATTTGTTTTCCATTTGGAAGTTGTTTTCCATTTCTGGTGGACAGTCGTTAGGTTGGTTTACAGCCATTATTGCTACTTTATTTTTTTAACATTCAAACCCACATATATTGAATAACCTCTTTGAGGTCTGTACTTGTAAAATTTGCTTTTCCTTAAAAAACGGTAAGGGGAACTGCAAACATAGCTCTGTTGAATAACCAAATTCCACAGATGTGCCTTGGCTTTATTGTTTTTTGTACCATAAGCCCATGGAAAAAAAATTATTACATTATTACCGCATTTATTTGGGCAAATCAGTGTATGCAAAAGGCAAAAATGGATTCCAAAAGTCTTCTACATGATCATTTTTATAGTAAAATGCAAACAGTACATTGATGGGAGATGCCAAGCCCCTTCTGTCCGTATAGCACATCATCAGTGTATAATTCATCAAGTTCAAATATAATTTGAACAAGGAGCATGTAATTATTCCTTTTCATTTAGATCCTGAACACAACTGTCCCCACAATCTGTTTATGGTTCGTTATCTACAGCCTAGTAGATAATGGAGAATTCCCTTGCCCCCACCAGTGCTGCTGTGAAAGGTGAAGGCTTCTTTTATGCTCTGAATGTGTCCTTTGTGGAGGGCTGTGTCTCATGGCAGAAGCAAGATTTGTTTGGTGCCAGGTCTGTATTTCTTGCCCAGTAAGCGTTGGGCTTTGTAGTCTTATCCCTGTGCTCCAGTTCACTTCCGACTCTCATACACTCCTTCATACACCAGCATTGGAGGCAAGGCTTGGAGGCACCTGCTGGTGCTGTGGGTGTATTAAGGTGAGATGTTTGGCTTCTTTCCACTCCCCTTGTGTACATTGTATAGGTGTTGGCTGATAGGCCAGCTGCATTCTTCCTGCTGGTTAGAGGAACAGGAAAGGCTACTTGGTTCAGGGGTTTAGGCTGTTGGGTTTTCTTGAAGTGATTGTGAGATTTGCTTTTACTCATTTTTATTTGCAATTACTCTATCAGATTGTTAGTATTTGGAAACAATTCAGTGAAGGCATATTTTAGAATTACAAAGACATTGGATGAAAGTGGAAATAGAAAAAGAGAGATTGTCAGAGGTAAATTTTTCGCTGTAAGGGAAGGAATTCTTTTATCAAGTTTGAAGCAGTTTACCATGTCACTATATTCACTTGCTGACAGTATTAAAGTTTAACTTCTGATACCTTTCAGTGCTTTATCAGGGGATTTGACATTTGTGTAAGGTATCAGTAAGGACATAAGTACATAGGTACAGTTGCCTTTGTTGATGCCAAGGCATCATAATCCAGAAAATTTATGGCAGGATTTCAACTTCAGTATTGTCAGAAATAAACTTAAGCCAAGGTGGAAGTGTCCTTTTTGAGAGTTCAAATACTTCTTGGAATTGCTTTTCTCATTCCCTTCCCACTTTTTTGCAACTAAGCATTTACCATTTTTGGAAAAGGTTGGCTGTACTAATATACCAAACTCACTTTTCCATTTCTCATTGACTTGAAATTGAGGTTAACAAAGTTAATTTCAAGCAAGTAGTACATACAAATAATGATTTCTGTCCCAAAGAACAGCACTGACTTGAAAGTACGGAAGTGCTGATGCTCTTGCTTTGTGCAAGAGCCCATAATGACAAAGTATTCTTGTCAGAGGATATAATGAAACTATAAATTGTTTTCATGACTGCTGTGGTATTTGGTCTCTTGCAGAGCACATTCAGAAAGTATTTAGTGCCACATCGTATGTCAGTAACATCAGAAATAGAAATAAATGCTTTAGCATGAGCAGTGTCCAGTGATGGGTGAGAAGAATCTGCTGATTGAACATCATGTTAAGGGAAAGAAGTTACCTGAAAGTTCTGATAGTTAACACTGAGGATGACATACACGTTACTCTCTTCCTCTCAATGGGGAAGGGCAGCGAAGCACATCAGACTAATGCAGAACACGTTAGATTTGCAAGTTCTGCTCTGCTTTGTGCATGAGCCCTACACATGAGAGGTGGTGGCTGGAGGGCAAGATTCACCTCTGCCTTCCCTCCCCATTTAGGTGCTTGCAGTGTTCTTCCATTATTTCCTGTTCTTTTGCCTCAACAAGCACGTGCCTATAGTATCACACAGTAATTAAGTTTCTTTTGCCTCTGTCAATAGGATATCCCACTGTAATCGTTTCAGACTCAAGGGAAATTTGGTTAATGCTCAAACTACCCCTTCTCCTGTAACGTGGTCCCATTTCAGTGTTCAGAGCCCAAAGGATACTGGTGGTAGTTAGGAAGAGGAGGTGAAGTGGAAAGTGAAGTGGGAAGGGCTGGTTGCTGCCTGAAAGCTGGGTATTGTGAACACCAGTAGAAAAGGGAGTTTGCAAATGCTTCTTCCTTCTAGCAGCCTTCCCAGGGCTGCTGGTCAAATTGCAAGGTTCCTCATACCACTACTGCATATGAGGAAAAAGAGGAGAAACTCGAATTGCAAAGTTTTTCTAACTCACACTGGTCAGGTGAACGTGTAGCCTTACAAATTATTTCAAACTTCCAATAAAACAGATATCTTTCTCATGATTATTGTTAATAAGCTAAGATGACTTGTGGCGGACTTTGATCTTGTGCAGAGTCTTCCTCCGTTCTTTTGAGAGAACTTGAGCCTCTTGTGTCCAGTACTGGCTGGGGTAAAAATGGCTTGTTACATTTATGTTTCTCTTCTCTTCTGCAGTATCTGGTGTGCAAAAGGAAGCTCGAAAGTAAAAAGGAGGCATTGCTAATCCTTTCCAAAGAGCTGGACACCTGTCAACAGGAGAGAGACCAGTACAAGCTTATGGCCAACCAGTTACGGGAACGACACCAGTCTCTGAAAAAGAAGTATCGGGAGCTGATTGTAGGTTGTTCTTTATGAACACTGTATAATTGGGGGACAAAGATGAACCTCAAAAAAATGGAAAGAAGTCCATAATGACTGCTGAAAAAATGTTTAGGTACTTCTGTACAGTAGTCCTGCAGCTGTACTGCCCTGATCATATTATTACTCATTTGTTCTGCATTGATGAGGTAGTGCTTGTTATATAAGACACAAAAAGACAGTGCGTGCTCCGAAGAAATTACTTTCAGTCATAATTCTATTTAAAAACTGACTGCAGTATTATTATTCCACAGCAACTTAATGTACCATTATGAAAAGTAATTCAACATCAATTTGTAATGACCTGCTGTTCTAGAAATGTAAACAAATCCTTAACCTTAGAAATCTTTTTGCATTGAAGGTAGTATTACTGGTATTCATCAGTAGTACTTTAGAAACAATTTTGATAACATTTTCGTTAAAATACATGTTTTAAAATTTGATCCACAGAGTTAATATAGTTGCTGGTTTGAGAAATAAGTTGCCAATAGAATATGTCCATTTATTTGTAGGATGGGGATCCATCACTTCCACCTGAAAAGAGGAAACAGGTAGGATTTATTTTTCAGTTGATGTTATTTATCTGCTACAAAAGTACTTTGCAAAAGAGTAAAAATATTAACTATGAAATCTGGTAAATCTGGTAATCTGTCCGTTGAAAACCTTAGTCTTTAAGCTGTGACTTCTATTTTCTCTACACGTTTCACTCTGAAATACCTGAACTATCATTAATTAGAATATATGTCTATTACTTTCATGTTCACCTGAGACTGAAATTGGTCAGTGTACAGAGATTGTTCTCCTTGTTGTTTATCCTTCTGTATTGAGTCCTAAAATGGATTTGTGACAGGACTTTTCATACTTAAAAGTAATCAGGGAATGCATTGTCTGCATTCCGTAATTGTTAATTTATTGTTGTAAGTGCTGTTTTCCATTAAGTATTCTCCTAGGCCACTTGGACTCTATGAGTTATAAATGCTAAAACAATGATAATTGCATTTTATGGTTCCCCTGAAAAACTTTTTGCCTGCTCACATGCATTTTTGTTCCTTGATATTCACATTGTGTGTCCCTGTTGTGGAGTGTTGGTTGTCACATTCTTAAAATTATCTTAATATTTAGAGAAAAATGGCACCCAAAACACAGTATGTGGAGCAGGGAGATGGGGACTATCTAAAAGAACAAAAATCGTTGCTGTAATTGCTAGTTCTGAAAGTCTTCTAACTATGTTTAAAACATGGTTATTACATTCTGTTAATGGATCAGTAGTTTTACTTACCATCCTTTCCCTGGGAGTTTGCATATAGTTCGTGCTATTTTCTTAAAATTTAGGGCTTAGGGTTTTGGTTGTTTTAAACTAAACTTCCAGAGGCAATATAATTACTCCTTCAGGCAATTAAACAAATAGCTGCCAAGAAGTCAGTGGCTCAGTGTAGAATCATTTAACTTCCTCATTATTTAGCATAATTTATTTGCAATTCTGTTGTTTCAACAGAATTCTAATAAAAGTTTATGACCAGATAGAAGTTTGTGCATTCTGAGTGTTGCTGAGGAATATACAATTGAAAGGAAGAAAACCAAGGCACTATATGGATCATTACAGCGATAAGTAGGAAGGGAGATTTGCCATTCCATAGATGTTCTAATTAATCTTTCATCTTTCAAAACAAATAGGACTGACCCTTGTTTCTAAAATACTAGCCAAATTCAGTCTAAGTTCAGAAGCTGTGATTATATTAAGTGTTGGAAATTAGTCTTACCACCATGGCAAGTGCCTGGAAAATAATTTAATAATCTACCTAGGAGTTTTGGTGGGTTTTTTTTCTGAGGAAGTTGTGTATTCATGCTAGATAGCAGTGAAAGGAAGAAAATCTTGTCTTCAAATGGGGTCATTGATAGATTTCCCCAGGAAAAATATATACTTTAGGTTGTACAGTAATAGACTGTTAGTGCACTTCCTGAGTTTTCATTTTCCTGAGAAGTGTGTCTGTGGCATACAAGGTGGAAAACCTAGAGTAGTTAGGGCAACCCTTCTGAAGAAGAGTATAGTTTTACTTTGAGAAATGCATCAGAGAATAATAAAAGAAAGTTATGAATATTTTTCCATTATTACCGTACATACATTTTTTAGCATTTTCCTACCTAAGAAAGAGTGAAGTCCTCTGTGCCCTTTTGTGCTTCTTCCATCCCCTTTTTGCCCAGAACCCTAGCTACCTGCTGGGAGAAATCTCAGTCACTTTATGAAAAGAGACCTTGATCCTCCAATGAATTTTGTGTGGCATGAAGGTGCATGTTTTCATGGTCAGGAATGAGATGAAAACATAATATGCCGACCAATTTACTATATGTTGTGTTTGTTTGCCACAGCTGAGAAATTATTGCTGAAATTTAAATCTAGAACTTAAATGTAATAGGTGGGTTGGAATTGCTACTGCCTTCTCCTTCTTGGTTTTATATTTCACCTTTATTATCAGTTATGCTTTGTGACTGCTTAAAATGTCTTGTTTTCCACTATGCCTTCTTGTCCTATTTTGCAACACAGAATTTTCATCTTTTTTTGTGAAAATGTCATGTAACCAGGCATTTTCTGTTGGCAAGCATCGAACTCAAAATTGTGTTACTTAAAGGTATCTTAACATGCAGTGCTCTGCAGTGTTTTCCCTCTCAAAGTTGTATTTGCATCTCTGATCTTTTCCAGCCTAAACAACTGTATGATTCTGTGGTGATTCTATCCAAAGACTGCTCTGTGTGTATTGCCTTCTGCCAACCAGCAAAGAAAGTGAGAAACTGTGCTACTGAAATCTCTTTTCCTACAGTAGATATTTTAACCACTACTGTTGTTACACAGCTTGTGAGCTGTCAGTGCTTTCCTGGCCCACTCACTCTGCCAAACACTCTCAGTTAAATGCTGGGATTGAAGGTAGTTTTTATTGCCTTGTGGTGTCAGGTTTAGGGTAATTTTTGGATAAGTAATGGAGAGGTGAAGTGTTTCAGAAAGATAGGAATAATGAAGAGTGGTTTTTATGTTAAAATTCACAAGGGATGGTAAACAACTGACACTCCCCATTTTGAAAGACATGTTAAAATGTTGTTCTGTCTACATAGCCTCTGTTGAGCATCCTATATAAACAGAAATTCTACCATTCTGCAGTGATATATATTTAAATGCATTAGCTGTGATACAGGACATTTTGCTGGCAATTTACTAGATGTCTGTTGGCCAGTGTTGCCACACTGGGAAACTTAAAGAAAAAACATAGTTAATATTTCTAACTTGATATATGCTGCCTATTATTTTCATCTACATTGCTTAAATTTTCAATATACCTTCAGTTTGGGAGAAGCTTTGCCATTGGAATAACAGATCAGTGAACCTTTGACCTTCTATGTGAAATGGAAATTCTTTTAATACAAATGAGATCTTTTGAATAAACAAAGGTGAAGTAAAATGCATGTTTAGGAAAAAGACTGTGCTGGGCCACAGTCCTAAATATGCTTTACTTAATTTGATCTCAGTGAGACCCCTCAGTCGGAGAAAATGGGTTTGCACTGTGCCTGCGTGTCAAGAATAAAGCTACAATGCATATGTTCACTGGTGAGGCCTTATATTTGTATTTTAAATGTATAAGGAATCAAATTAAATGAACCAAACATTACAAGACCACAGAGTGGTTGAGGTGGGAAGGCAACTCTTGAGATCAGCTAGTCCAGTCCTCCTGCTCAAACAGTGCCACGTAGAGCAGGTTGCCCTGGAGCATTTTCAGTCTGGTTTTGATTATCTGCAAGGATAGAGACTCCACAGCCTCCCTGAGCAACCTATTCCAGCATTTGAGCACTCTCACAGAAAAAAGGGGGAGGGGATGGTGTTCAGATACCTGTAGGTATTGAAGTAGCTAAAATCGCTCTTGAGGACCAGGGCCTGTGAATGTGAAGTTTCTTCCAGTTCTTTAAAGAAGGCCTTATCTACTACTTCCTGATCTAGAGCAGATACCCAGTACAAGAGCATATTGATCTGCCCACAAATCTTGACCAAAAGCTCTCAGCTGACTCCTGACTTGTCCAAAGGCAGAGCTTCATGCATTCCAGCTATTCTCTCATATAAAGGGCAACACCCTTTCTCACCTTCTTGCTAAAGAGTCTGTATCCCTCCATCACAGCTCCAGTTTTGTGAGCTATCACACCATTACTGCATGATACCAATGAGACTGTAAGCCTGTAACTGCACGCAGTCTTTCCCGTGCTGCATGCATTAGAGACCTCTGTGGGGCACCCAAGTGTGCTGGTTCTGTGGCTTGAGAGCCAAGAGCACAAGGCTGTTCTATGGGAACTTCCTTCTCTACATGCCTATGGTCAAAGGAATTACACTTCAGCTCAGTTTCTTTGTGAAATGCTATGTCCCTTCTCTTCTCATCATCCCAGTCTCTTGGTTTGTCTAGCCTATCCCAAGTTTCCTTATTCCCTCCCACATAATTTCTAGAGTAAAGCTCTCCTTATGGAGTTGGTCGGCCTGTTGGCAAAGATCCTTTTGCCTCATGTAGTGAAGTGGATCCTGTGTCTCCCAAGCAGCTGTTGAGCCTTAGAGGGGGTCCCATGGTCATAAGACCATTTTTGAGGCTTCTAGTACTGAGTCTCATAACATAATGGTGACGTAGACCTAGTTATCCATAGTTATCCACCTATGTTACAGTTATCCGTAGATGTCCCAAGGGGATTCATTCAAAACCGAGACTCTGACTGCTTCGGGGGCATTGATATCACAGCAGCATGGTACCCACTCGCTGAGATGTTGGTCAGACAGTTTGGCTCCTGCTAATTAGTAAGTCCACAAGCGTGGCTTTTTGGGGCAAGCGGAATATCAGAAGGAGCAGAGGTTCCAGGCAGGAGTATGTTATGACATACCATAAACTGACCCATTGTGATCCTTTTCACTTCCAGATCTAGGTCACTGTACTCAGCTGTCACAATTCACTTCTAAAACAAACTTCAGGGATTAATTTACCACTTTTCTTTCTTCCTTTACTTTTTCTTTCTGTCACATGATCATAAAAACTTACTAGTGTGACCATTTCTTGTTAATGAATGAATTCAAGTAGTTTTGCTAGCCTTGTGCTAAGGTGAAAAAGCTGCATTCAGAGTCCTATGAGATAAAATTTTCAGATAAAATACACTACAGGGTAAGCAATCATGTTGTATTTATCTCGGTCATGCTGTGATGATTAATGTGATTTCCTCCTCTCTTCAGAGGGATTGAAGATGAAAAACATTATGGATGTGCCCAGCTTAGACCTGTGCGCTTTACTGTGGTTTGTAGGTGCATGTGTTTGACTCCCATAGTGAGCAGCTGGAAAACAGACATATTGTTTGCCCTTGCAACACACAGAGCAATATTCTTGTGGATTTCAAAATGTGCCTGCTCCCAAAGCATAGCCAGTAGAGAGAGTTTGTTTTCTGGACACTGAAATTTGCTGTTCCATTGATCAGAGCAGGTGGCGGTATGCAAAACCTAGAACTTGTTAGCCACATTAACAGGTTAGTCAGGCTTTGTGAAGTGACACTGTTGTTTCTTCAACAGATAGGTTTTACAGTAAACAGAGAATCATGGAATCATTTACATTGCAAAAGATCTCTTAAGGCCATTGAGTCCAACCATTAACATGATACTGCCAAGTCCATCTCTAAAGTCCAGGAGAGAAGAAGTGCTCATCTTAATAGATGGGATAGACCCTTGTCAGAATTTGGATTGCTATTCAGACCTGTTGTGTACAACAGCCTCTCTGGTTGCTGGGTCATACCTTAATGGACTAGAGAGACACTTGTTCACACCCCTGTGCCTGAATACTCTCGATAAATATCCTGTTAATTTAATGCAAAAACTGGCCTCACAAATGAGTGTGGAGTTGGTGTTATTTTTGTTAAGTTTGTCAGGCTCCAGCAAATACTCTAGGTCTGTTTAGGCAGTGTTTGGCCCTGTACAGCACTATCCTAATCTAACACGGTGAAGACTGGTTGAAAAGGAGGGGAAAAATATTTATTTTATGTGTACTGCTAAAATGGTTTTTTGGTTCTGTTAATTTCCTCTACAAAAATTCCAGTTGCTGAGTTTCTTGAATGTATGTCAGTGTGAGGTTAGTCCTTGTTTTGCAGAGCCTTATCAAGTTTTGTCTGGTGTATTTCTATGGTGGGATTCCTGCGTGATTCTAAGAGCAGCAGACATTCAGAGGAGGAGAGGACTTTCTTGTCTTACGTCAAGTGACTGCTTGGCAAGGCTTTGATTTTTCGCTGTTGTTTTTTGGTGGGAAAATATGATCCATATCAAGTGTATTTTGTTTTGTGTGCCCAGAACCTGTAATTTAAAAGGTCTTCTTTACGTGTTTTTTCAACTTAAGAGAAAAATACAATAATTTGGGGATTTTATTGCAAGGTCATGTCATCAGTTCCTTTGTCTTGGAGTGAACAGTAGTAGTTGGTAAGCAAAGCAGGCTTTTCTGTATTAATTCAGCCATTGCAATCATATCAATGCATTGGAGGAGAAACTGCACTTAAATCTGTGATCAGTCACACCCATCAAGTGTGCTTTATGTTTCATCAAACCTTTTTTCTGTCAGCCCATAATTCAGCATTTGGAGGTGTGGCTGAAACAGAGAAGACTGTAAACTGCAATATAGGAATTCTTGTTTGTATTTAAAAATATTTTTAAACTGTAAAGGTATGTTGGAAGTTTCCCCCTTTTCCTTCACCTTTGCCAAATTACTTTTTCAGGCAGTACTCTAAAGGCAAAAAGTCCTTTTTTATTTTATTTTTAAGTGTTGGGTAAGATTTATGTGCAAGAGAATTGAGAGCTGTATTAAAGACTGTTACTATCCATCATTCTTAAAGTGGTGTGAAGAAAAATAACAGTGGGTTTGTATAGCTAGATTTGCAAAATTGTTAAAGGAGCCAAATTCAAGTGTAGTGCATAATGCCAGCAATGACTATTTGAAGTTACTTTTTTTTTTTTTTCTCCTTGGGTTATTGGTCAGTAGTGAGCAAAGATCTGTTGCTGCCTGACAGGTATTGACTGGCTTATGGTGATAAATATTAAGATAGTCTTCCACCTTCTATCCCCAGAAATGTTCTTGGAAATTTTAATAAAGTCTGAGTGGAAAAGGATGAGGTCTAGATCCCATCCCACTGAATCTTTCACTCTGTGATCTGTTCTGATCTATGGTGCTTTTCCCTTTGTAATAAAGGTAGGCACTTCCCACTAAGCACTCTCACATCAATCTTTTTCTCCTTTCTTCCTGTCTTCTGGTGGGATTGTTGGTTATGCTTGCACTTGCTTTTGGTCAGAAGAAAAAGGAGTATGGGAACAGTTTCCTATGTCTAGCAATGCAGTGGAGGTTTGGACTGTGCTCAAATCATGGTTCACTGGAAGGGTGGTCACGCACTTGAAGAAGCTCCCAAGGGCAGTGACCATGGCACGCAGCCTGGAAGAGTTCAGGGGGCATCTGGACAACACCCTTAGTCATACGGCTTAGTTTTAGGTAGTCCTGCGAGGTGGAGGGAGTTGGACTTGATGATCCTTGTGAGTCCCTTCCAGCTGTTCTATGAGCCTGTGATACATACAGCTTTCCCATGACAGATGGATGTAACGCAAATACCTTGTCATGCTGCAGGGGCTCCAGAGTATCCACCAGAAACTGAATGTGCATAGAGCTCTGGAAGATCATCTGATATAGGGTAGTTAATCAGAGGCAGGAATGACGCAATGTGTTATTTAGTGTTTAAAACTCTTGCACTGATAGAGGGTAGGAGAAACAGTTTCCACTGCTATGAGTTGTTGCAGAGGGAAGACAAGATGAGTTGGCAGAAAATGTTAACGTGTGGGTCTTTCCCTGTTTTTACCCATGGCTCAGAAACCTCTCTTCAGCACTGCTTTAGAGTTAGTTTTGCATAGCGTAAGTGAAAGAAGTAAAGTCTTTGACAGTTTCAGGAGGGTTTTTTTAAGGCTTCACCTAAAATCAAAATAAACTGTTGAATTTAAATTGAGTCTAGAGAAGCTGAATTTGGCTAATTTTCAGGGAGTTGTTCTCTGTTGCACAGGTAAGTGATATGAGCTTTATTGTCTGCTGAAGTAACTTGTCTTGAATTTCTAAGTGAATTCTGTGTTTGTTCTATGACTGTTGAAAAGAAGTTGCCAAGTGGAAAAATGAATTGCTATTGTCCTTGCATAGATTTCTCTTCTTTCCTCAAAAAATAAATGCTTGCAGGTTCACGAAGCTGGTCCTCCATTGTTAGTTTTATCATCTTTCAACCATATGGTATGTTTTCTTATATATGCCAAAGAAATGGTACCAAGTGCAGGTGTTGTTCAACATATCCTCTTGGCTGGCTCTCTTTAAGCCCAGTAGAGCACTTTTGAAAATCAAATATTTCTCCTTCTATCCACTTCTCACCGAGAGCTTTAATGAGGTCTTGCCAAAACCTTTAAAACTCGGAACAGTCTACATTATACATTGTATGGAACCTCTAAGCCAGAGAAATGAGTAATTGCTGGAGACTACTTCTGTGACATAGCTTGGTTGTTTTAGTTTTAACAGAAGTATAATACAAGCCTTGCAGTAAGGAGCCAGTCTATACTTAGCTCATTGTAATGCTCTTGGCATGCTTAAACAAGGCCAGTTTATTTTGGTGTCTAAAATTCTTCGTTTAAGGTTTCTCTCAAAATCTCTGTCTCAAGTATAAAGGTTTTTGTCATGTTAAGTCATTTATATGACTGACAAATAAAATTCAGCATAGAATTGCAATCCCAGAGAAATGATTTTAAAGGAAATAAATCAGAGCAGGAAGATTTAGTATAGGCATGGTAATGCCTTTCCTGCAGTTACTGGGAGCCAGGTTTTGACTACAGATGCTAAAATCCTGGTGTTGTAGTTGTAAACACTGATTAGTGAGATTGAGTTCTTTCCAGGTGTTGAAATTACATGTGCTATTGCAGTGTTAGGAGTTGTTCCAATTCATCATAAAAAGGGACTTTATAAATAGAAGTGTTTCAGAGAAGTTTGTGCAAATCATGTTCCTTTTAACTAACTCAGGCTTTATTGAAAGTCAGCTTCCTTAAAAAAAAACTAAAAAATTGCATCTGAGCAGTAGCCATAGATACTTCAGTTTAAATACAATTTCCTGCAAACATGGGTTTTTTGTTTTCTTTCTTTTAAAGAGCCTTGAAGAAGTACCTTTAATACCATTGATTGAATGTGTTCTGAAGGTCCTTTATTCATTCATTGTGTAAATGACTATTACACACTTGTTTAACATGTAGGGAAAAAAATCATTCCACCAAAGCATACTTGAGAAACCTTTTGCATTGCTTGAATGGTTGTTGTCTTGAAAATAAAATTAGAGGCAGCTTAGTTTTGGCCCTGTAGATGACTTATTTATGGGGGGGGGAGGGCTTTCCTATTACTCTTTTTTCCCAAATTATTTATTTGCAGTCTTCAGGTTTTTCAGTAGTTTAAAAAATTCTTTAAACTCTGGGAAATTTACCTTGTTTTCTTCTGAACTTTTGGTCTCAAAGCATTGGAAGTACAGAAGTGACTTAAGCTTGTTGTTCATCAAGTTGGATGTGTCAATTTACCAAGTTATTTTTCCTGTTTAAAATTTTGAAGCTCTTGCTAATTTAGACCAGCAGGAATTTGGAGTTGGCTTCTTCATATAGTAGTGTACAAAAATTGCAGTTGATTGTAGTTTAATAGTCTAATCCTGTAAATGGTCAGATGTATGCATAGCTGTGTTCATGTCAATATCCATGTTAATAGATTCATCTTAATATTTCTCCTAAATATGAACAAGGACGTGGAAATAACAGTTGTTAGGAGACAAGGGGCAAGATTGCAGTAATGGCTATTAGATACCTTGTTGGTTTGATAGTGTATGACTCGTAAAGATAGAGCTCACAAAAACATCCTGTGAGACCGTCAAGCGGTAGTGAGAATGACTGGGTAAAAGAGCAAGACTGAGAGTTATCAGAACAGAGAAATGGGGGAGTTGAAAGAGAAGCACAGCAAGTGGGAAGCAGGGAATCTAAAACTGAATCTAGAATACCACAAAAGAACTAGGAACAGCTAGTTGATGCACTGGCCTCAAATCCAGGGAGTACACGGAAAGGTACCTCAGAGATACTGACTCATGAGGCTTTACCAAGTCATGCTCAGAAGATCTAAAAATTATTTTTTAATTTCTTTTTATGCTCTTGAGATTTATGACAATGGATAACACACAGAGCTGTCCATAGCAATGTCTTGAAAGGCTGCACCTTAGCCTCCATGATTGTAACTCTCTTAGAAGACATGTCATCGGTAGGCTTTTCCTGTGTTGAGTCAATGCTTGTGTATTTGTGAGACATGGTTAGGATAAAAATACAATAAATTTATCTGTAGTATTTGCTCATTTTGAGGTATCATAAATAGGAAAGAAAGACATTGCATTTATTTTTTGGTTAGTGATCAAGCTGATGGAATTTAGTTGTTAAATTATAGACCAGACTGCTTGCCCTGCTAATTTGGTTAGTGTGAATGATAACTTTTGAGCTATTATTTGGGGGATAATGTTGGTGGTGTTTGTTTTTAAGTTCTAGCTTTCACTTGTATTTTTCAAGAATCTGTGCTAGCTAACAACACAAATCAGGTCACGTTTGAAGTTTTGTGCTACTAGATATCCATGGTACAGGGGCAGGGACTTTGGCTGACATCCTCTTTACTGGCTAGGAATCTGCTCTAAACACTTAAGGAATTTAATTGTATCATAGCTATTTCTCAGCTGTGCCTTTTGCCTAATTATATGCAAGTTAAAACTATTATTTTGGCAGCTTTGTATAAATATTGTTCAAGTAACTCTGCATTCTGTTCTTCCCACCAGACTGCTACTGGAACTAGCAGAGATATTTTCACTTTGTCTTGTTTGGGGTTTGTGTGCTGCTCTGGGAGTCTTTATCCCCACATACTGTTTGTATTTTCTCTTAAAGATGAAGGCACCCAGGTGACTTTTGTTGTTATCTCTCTAATGAAGCATGAAGTCTGGGTACCAACAACAATAAAAGTAAAGATTGTTGGCAGTTAAGAAGTAATTCTAGGGTTTCTTTTCAATCACCACTTACACTTCTCTCCATAGGCACTGACTTATGACTGATATTTACTCCTTTTCTAGGCAAATCTTGCTCAGCTACTGAGTGAGGCTCAAGATCGAAATAAACACCTTGGAGAAGAGATTAGAGAGCTTCAGCAGAGACTGGGAGAAGTACAAGGGGACAATAAGGTATTACAAACTTTTTTTACCAGTAATTGGCGTGGAATGTGTAAACTGGGCTGGAATTTTGCATTTACTTCTTTGGAAAACAAATAAAACAATGGGCTACAGAACTTCTAGAATACTTTAATTACAGTAAGTGCTTGGGACAGTAGAACAAAAGAGGCTTGTACGGGATACCAGTAAGTGCAGCTTATATGTTTTTGTATGCTGATTTTGCTCTGTTGTCCTTGGCTAAGTATTTTGTACCCAGCCTTGTTTTAATGCTCTCAGACTTTCTGTTTCCCTGTATTTTTTTCTTAAATATATTTTATTAGTGATATTTCCTCTTACAGGTAAGTACAGGTAAGCATGTCTTCATCATGTGATAATTTTTAATTTTTTGCGCTGAAAAAATTCAGTAGATGATAAAACCAGAGCAGCCATAACTTTTCCCTTAAATACGGAGCAGTTGATCACAAACATATATAGTGAGCTCTGTGTTAAACCCTCATCCCGTTACCCTTACATAACCAATTTATTTCATTGCTAAATTTAGCAAGTTATGTGGAACATTGCTCAAAATCTGCCATTTGGTATTAATCAAACTCCTGTTGTCTCCATTAATTGAAATATTTAAACTCAAGCCAAATGTGTGTAACATTCACAGCTGGAGCTTAATGCAAAAGTACATTCAGAGATCAAACTAGTGAGAGGTTGAATTGGAGAGTCGAGGTGGTTAATAAAGTAAAAAATTGAAACAAATAATTAATTATAACTTCCCTCCCTCAACTACAGTTTTAAAATCATGGGATTTTAAAATGCAAATAAAATTGGTGTGACTTTTAATCAGTCAGATGGGGGGTTTTCTTTCCATTTAAGTTTATTTATTTTCTTTTAAACACAAGTATATTGTGATTATGGAGTTTCATTAATTGTTTTTTCACAAAGACTCCCCTGAAGGTGTTCAGGGAGCTGGGAAAGGGTCGAATGAGACCTGAATTTGTAGTGTACATAGCATTCAGCGTAGCTTGCTCGAGTCTTCAAAGACCAGGTTTCCCAGTGTTTATTTTCATTTGCATGTTACTATTTGAACTGCATTGCAGTGTAGAAGTCAGTGCTGTGCAGTTCCGCAGTTCCAAAGGTATGCCATATAGCCTTTCCCAAGCCAGTCCTGAATAGTTAGCAAGGATTTGTAGGTACAAACAGAACACAAAGGCAGTAAAACTACAATATAGTTAAATATCAATGATCTTGGCAGCACAGAGCCTACTTCTTTGTGCTTGAACTGGTGCTGTTTTTGTTCACCTTTGTGGGTTAACTTGGTATTAGCTGGTCATCTGGATTCTTAACACGAATTTAAATTCATGATCCTCAGAACAAATGGAAAAGTACAAAAAGAGTTATTCTGCCCAGCGTGCCTGTCTCCAAAAGGTGCAAAATAGTGCATCACTAAATAAAGAGTCAGAGGAAAGAGCTGCATCAGACACGGATTAATTTAGACTAGGATTTTCATTTTTGGAACACATTATTCACTTTCCTAGTAAATGAGAAATAGCGCTTATTTTAGAGTCAGGTTGTTGTTTTTCAAAGTGCCTAAAAAAGCATTGCCATCTCTCTGAGGGATTTAACACTCTCCTCCTGTGTCAGATTTCTCTCCCTACAAGCTTCAGTGATAAAATTCTAGGCTTGTTCCCGAAGCCATTCTGTTCTGCTTATCAGTTCTCCTGTACTGGCAGCTGGGCTACTTCAGGCACTGGAGTCCAGATAATGTATGGTGTATACAAAAACAAAGAACTATAATAATTTGCTTGTTCTTACATTTTTCCCCTGCATCCTTCTCACTGCTTTTTCCAAAGTGAGGGAGGGCATCCTGCCCAGCTGGTCTACGTCAGCCTTACTTCTGGCAAGAGATGAACAAACAGCTGCTTTTGCAGCGAGTGAAGCTGCTTATGGATGAACAATTCTGCCTGTGTCTGAGCAGGGGTGACTCATACAGGCTTTGTCACTGAGTGGCAAGAGCTTTGCAGGACTAAAAAAGAAAAAAAACTCTTTAAATATCACACATTATCTCTATTGATAAGGAAATGTTTTCATGGCTTGACTTGTTTTTCACCGCTTTAATGTTTGCTACAAGTAGGGTGCAGTCACTTGGATTAGCAAGGAGACCTTAAACCAGAGACATCTTCCTTGTTGAAATCACGTTAAGTACGTCATCAGTTAGGCAGTAATGAATTGCTTGCATTTGGTTTAACTGGACTAATTTTTTCCTCTAATTTAACTAGAATTTTGTTGGCACAAATAATAGAACTTCTTCAGACAGCCTCTGGAAGGATTTGTTGCTGCAGTTTGAAAAATACGGCAGTAGTTAGACTGCAGTGCTCCAGCAACAGATATCTAAGAGTATTTATTTTTATGACTGATCACAATCTCACAAGCTCTGACGCATGAAAACTCTTCTATGTTTGTGATAGTTATTTATAAATCTTTTTCCTTCCTGATGTTTTGGCAGCAATGCTTGAAAACAATTACTAAAACATTAGAAGGAGATAGTTAGGAAATCTAATTCTCTCTTGTAAAAGGCTAAAAATGGAAAGCTCAGGAGAAACTGAAGACTTCTGCAAGACTACAAGACTCAGTTGCCTTCCCTTGAATTCTTACCTATGCAAAGAATGGCTTTTGTAAGCTGCTGAGAGCAGTGCTAAGCAAGAGGAAGGTGCACAGGAAACAATGGCTGCTGTGTTACTGCCAGTTCTTTATTGCCAGGCAGACAATCATTCATGCAGCAACAGTGGGAAATGTTAAACATGGCGTGTGTGTTTTGGCAGAACTGGGACTTAAGGTAGCACATTTGCATAGTTTTGGTCCACTTTTTAGGTTTTTGTAGTCAATGTGGTGAAGACAATTGCTGTCGGTGACTGTGGCTAAACATGATGGTTTCTGCCTTCCACAAAGAATTTAGTGGCTGTGCTTGTTTCCCTTTTCCTTCTGCATGTTTTATTGGTAATCAGGAGTGTCTAGCTTCAGTGCAGGCATTGTCTGTGGACTCCTGGGCTGCACAGCAGCTATTCCAGTGAAGCTTGTTTAGCTGAAAATTATTAAGAAAAAGCTGTGATACTAAAATAAAAAGACTAGTGGCTTGCAGCACTGGATTGTTTTGGTTAACAATCTGTGGCTTCTTGACAAACAGGAGCTCTCTCTGGTAAGGTGCCATTAATTTAAATCCACTCTGCTGTAAATACTGTTCACAGAATCCTGAGGGTTAGTGTTCACCTATTCTCTAGCTGCAAAATGATGTTGAGCGTTCCTTTCCTCAGTGATTTCTGAATGACAGAAATAAAAATACAGCAGCCAGAGGGCAAGTGTATAAAGTTTATAACAGAGCACTAATATGAAATAAACCCTTAAACCTCTGGCATAACAGTGTCTCTTTGGGTCACAGCATTTTCAGGGAAAAATTTTATAGCAGGTGGTGCTGCCTCATGAGACATTTGCAACGCAGAATTAAACCACTTGGCCTGTTCTGCCCTGTCAACTCTCTGATTGGCCAACTGTCTGGAAGAAGCACTCCGTTGTTTTATGGTTTGGTATTCTACTTTATTTTATGTATGTTAATAATGTGGCTTTTACTGGCTGAATTGCGAAAGCATTCTTTTCATAAGACTTCATGCTTTATTTCTTTCTTTTTTTTTTCCTCAAAATTAGTAGTAAATAAAAGAGTTCTCCTTTTATTGATAGGCTGTTTGACCTTGCAAGTTATAATTGCTTGCAGTTAGAATTGCACCTCATGCCTCACCCTCTCCTGGGCTGGAGAAGAGTTGGTAATAGCGCACGAGTGACAGGTCTGGTCCAGTTCCCAGCATGGTGGTGAGCGTTACACAGAGGTTTTGTTCTGCTGCAGGCATTGGAGGCTTTAATAAAGTGTTATTCTCCTTCCTATTTCCAGTTTTTCTGGACAAGATTGAGACCTCAAAATGTTATTACATTTCTTTTCTTGTGGCCTTTCTCACTAGTGAGAGATTCTAGAAATTAAATTATTCTAGCTGAATTAACTCATATTACCATACCTATTGTTCATTAGCCTTTTAGTCTTTTAAAAAATCAATCCAGTAGCTATGAAGCCATTCCAGGATTTGCTAGTTGCCCTTTTGACTTATTTGTTTTGATAAAGAAATTAATAGGAGTTATATCTCCTAGGATCCGTTCAGCCTTACTAACTGTGCAGTGGTTTGGTTTGTATTTTCCCTGTGGGGATAGGGAAATGTAGTTTGCCAAAACAAGTTACTTTTGCAGCCCCAACTTCCCCTGAGTGAGTGAACTGCTTATCAGAACACACTGTACTGGCTTCAGTGACTTGCGCTGAACTGGAGCTGAAATAAGTGAGGAGGATGATTTTGGTAGTCTGTCTTGCATCAGCAGGATTTTAATTGGCACATTGCAGCTATGGTGACTGGCATCCCATAAATACTAAAGACAGATTTTAATGTACAATCTTCTACTTCAGAAGATTGATTTTTTTTTTTTCCTATTTCTGCAATATAATGATGTACATTAATTCCTTGGTGCAGTCAAAGATACAGGGAAAGTCAGGCTGGTTATTGTGGTGGGTTTCTCTAGTCTCTGTGGAGCTCCTACAAATGAGGGCATGGGGAGGCAACACTTTTGCCTAGTTGTAGTCAGTATAAACAACTGTAAATGCCGAATGCCTTATAGATTGTTATTTAATACTTCGTGGTTTTTGAAAGGTCATTGCTTTTTGCTTTGGATATTGAACATACATGTGTATTAATTCAAATTAGACTGTTTTCAGCAGTCACAAAGCTCATGACTTCATTAGCTGTTTGAGCATTTTGGCTGAGTCTTTTTGTTGTTGGCCCATTTTTTTGTTTTTGACATGAATTAACTTTTGTGAATAGATTAAAAAACTAATGCGTAAGCAAATGTCTTAGCAGCTGTTAATACAAATTTTGCACTGATGTAGCATAGAGGGGTTTTTAAGTAAAATGAAGCTGGGCAAGCCACTTCATGCTCTTTTATTAAATAGGAAGAATTCTCTGTTGCAGACAGTTTTAATATTTACATATGAAAAGGGCTTTCTGGTAATTCTCTAGTTTTAATCTGACTGGAATTAGTTTCCTGTCACTCCTAAAAAACATGGACCATGTATCTGTGTTTACTTGGTGTCTCATAATTTGTATACTCTAGTGACTGTTGTTGCAGGGTCTGATTCAATTCCTGTTGATGCTTTGACCGTTCAACTGGAATTTTTCATGATTCCAAATTTTTCATAATTCCGTGTCATGGTTTAGCCCATCCCCCTCAGTTTTAGGGTAGAAGATGGTTAGTTCCAGGTGAAATTCCGGCTAGGTAGCCAATTAGAGACTTCTGTGACGTCTCTACGAATTACATAATTTAACTCAAACCGGAAAAGAAGGGTTGTTGTCGTTGTTGTAGTTGTGTGTGGGGCAGAAGGAACTCGGAGCCATGATGTAAGTGAGGCGGCGAGGCCTCCCCGAGTGGGGGGCCNTCGTGGAAGAAACCTCCATAGAGCCCTGAATCTTGTAGTGACGACATGATAAAAAACCCTCAGCAGCTGTAAGCAAGCAGCAAGGTGGGAGTAAACTTCTCTGCATTCCAGTGAAGAGAGAGAGGTTCGAGCTACAGAGATATGGAACTGTTACCTTAAAGACTTTTTTTTTCCTCCCTTCTCTTTCTCCCTCTGGACTGTTTTTAAGGGAGAGAAGAGGAGAGGCATTTGTACATATATAAGTGTGCTATTATAAGAAAACTAATTAGAGTTGTATGTATATATGTATATATATGTAAGTATTTCCCCTTAGTGTCTGTAGTGTAGCAATAAATCTTAGTATTACCCCCATTTCAAGGTGATCTGTTTTGTCTGTGCAAACTCTTCCTAATTAGTAGCAAAATTTATGGGTTGATAACACTGTGCAGAAAGCACAGGGGCTAAACCTATGACATTCCATAATTCAAAATTTTAAATAATGGTTTAAATAATATCAACTCTTTGGCCTGGAAGAGCTGAAATCTGGGGCACCTTTACTCTTTCTAATACAGATGTACTCTGCTGCTGCAGCTTGTGTTCTCTTGCTTACCATATTCTGGTTTTGTCATGGCAGCTCCTTCGAATGACTATAGCAAAGCAAAGACTTGGAGATGATGAAGTTGGGGCTCGTCACTTTGCAGCACATGAACGGGAAGACCTTGTTCAACAGTTGGAGAAGGCTCGAGAACAGGTAATAATTAAATGGGCATATAGTGTCATGTTTTCCAGAGCTAGTGCAGTAGCAAGTAAATGGCTTCTGTTATGTTTGAAGGGCTGGTAGCTGATTAACCTTGCAAATAGTGGGGAAGGTGTTGGGATTTTTACTTAAATAGTCCTTATTGAGCACTAATTTAAATATGCATACATGGTTAGAGTGAGTACCTAGTCTCAGAAATGCCTTCTCTAGATTATTGATTCTCCTTTTTTTTAATAATGTCCAGCAACAACTTGTGACAATTGAATATTGTCAATGAATGTCAGGGAAAGGGACCCTTTAGTGAAAGCTGTTACAGGTATTCAACACCCTATGCAGTGGCTGACGTATCTCCTAAAGATAGTCACTGAATCAAATTTTCTGTAGTTGTTAGTCTCTTCTTCTTCCTGCCTCTGAGCTATTTCTTACCCTCTTCTGAAAAATTCTCGCATCAGACCCCTTTTCCCTACCTCAAGTCTGTATTCATACTACGTACCACTCATCAGACTCTTTCCCTAATAGGGATACGTAAGTTTCTGGGCAGTTTGGGGGGGTTGTGTTCTCTGTTGTTCCCACACTCATTCCCACCAATATCAGTTCCACCTTGAATGAGCCTTTCTGTGATCCAGGAAAGGTGCTTATTTCTGGTTTTTCAGTCTTTGCTCAACTGCAGCACTGTTTTGCTTTACCAGAAAGGCTGTTGATCTTCTTCCAGTGTGATCCTCTCTGCTAACTCTGTTCCCAAGCTCATTCTCTTTCTGTTTATCACCTGGTCCCTTTTCATATGGTGGTCTGTTGTCCTTCCTGGCTTATCCATGTTTTTTGAGGTGTGGATGGAGACTTCTGAATTCGTTGCAGACTTTTCTCATGCTCACAGTTTCATCTCCTTGGAAATTTGAAGCTCTTTGTCCTTGAGTGTCTTTCATACTGGTCTTCTCCACCCTTTTGCTTGATAGCAAAGCTCACCCGGTTGCCTCCATGCTGGCTTATTTTGTACTTTTTCTCTTCTTCTTCCTATTCTGTGGAACTTCATTGCTCAAGTCCCATATTAGTATAAATTCCCACTTACAGACCTTTTTTTCATTTTCCAAATTTGACACGTTCTTGCTCAGTTGACTTAATTCCTGGAGTCCTAGAAATTATAGGCTAAGATGAGCTTAATATGTTTGTAGCAGCGTTATAGTAGGGATTGATGTTTCTTTTGCTGTTACATTTTAATTGTTTTCTAGAAATTTTGTAAAACAAACTAACTGGTAAAGTCACTTAACTTCAAATAAATGAAATATTACCAAAATAGAGTGAAAGTACCTGGAGTTATGAGCTTTGAAAAGACTTCTGACTGTCCAAAGTCAATCCCGTTCAAACATGTGCTTATTGCTGTTTTCAGGCTGGGTGCTATGTAACCTTTTGTTTAAACTTTAAAACAGTGATGCAGCTCTCCTTTCTTCTCAGATTGAGACTCTGAGGTATGATCTTCAGGCTGCACTGGATGAGTTACATGATGTGAAAGAGGAACGTTCTTTTTACCAAGATAAGTCTGACAGACTAAACCAGGAGCTGAATCATGTCTTAGGAGGGCATGAAAACCGTATCATTGACGTAGATGCTTTATGTATGGAGAACAGGTGAGTGCATTGCAAACCTTATCATTTCCCTAGAAAAACCAGGGTGTTGCTGTAGTAGGAGCATCAGGAAGTCAGTCACAGCAAAACTTTAAAGAAAATATATGCAAGAATACAAGGTAAGAGATTTTGGTAATTATTTTTGTTTGTATTGTAACTAAGCAGCAAATATTGAGAAAGTCAGGCTGCAGAAATTTACCGATGTTGTATTTGGCTACAGAGATGTCAGTGATGTTCCCAAATAGAGCTAAACACGGAAAAGGAAGAGAAGTTTTATTTTTAATATTTAATATTTTTTGTTCCCGTCAGTGTATGGCACCAAAAGCAAGAATATTAAAAATTTGTGTCTTGAGAAACTTCTAGTGAGCTGTAGTGGGCTAATCTTGGATTGAAAACAGGGACTTTGAGTACTCTGAGTTAATACTTTCAGACATAATTTTCACCGCAGGGGGAGGTGGTCAGTATGGAGTGATTTGCCAACTGAAGTTGCTGGTGAAATCACCCACATATTCTTGCCACTTCCTTGGGAAAAGAATATGTTTTATGGTCTGCACTAAGAATGACAGAGAGGAGTCACTGACAGAGCCATAACAAGTACCTCCCTTAATGTCAACAATTACCTTAAAGTGAAATAGAACTTGTAAGACACTTTCGATTTACAAAGACTTACGCTTCAGGTAAGAAAGTCTAATATCAAAGGCATTACTTCTTCCCAGCAGCTTCAGGGTTTTTTTCAGTTTTGTGTGGCCTACGGAGTTGTGTATCAATTTAAGTCCCCTGCTCCCCTGAAAGTGGTGTGAATTTCTTTCTCTGAAATAATTAAATTGTCACAAACCCTAACACAGCTGCAGTTGCACTGCATGAAAGAGGATATTTTATAAACCCTTTATACATAAAAAAGATATTTTCCTATGTGGAAATAACTGTCTAATCCAAGTGCATAAACTGTATTAGGAAGAACTGTACTGTTTCATTTAACTGTGTACCATTTTTCAACTATACTGTTAAATTTTCTACTTTGTGATTGCCAATGAGAAGTGCCAAGTAAGTGATGGATATTGCAGTGCAAAAGTTCTGCATAGCTGAGTGTTTTGTTGACATATATACAAATCTTCATGTGTCCATCTCACAGGCCTTCAAGTACAGAGGACACACATAAATGCTTCCTGACCATTTCCTCTAGACATAAATATATTCTTTTAGCTTTCCTCCCCAGAAACCTGAGGACCAATATAAAAAAGTAGTGCAGCATGGTTGACAAATCTAACAGGAGGGCAGCCTCCTGTTCTGATGCAATTTGTTTCCCTACTTAAAGTTTTATGGGGTCAAGAGCAGTAAGATTTTGTTATTATATCCCTCACAGAACTGCAGAGGGAAAAGAACTCTCAGTAGTTCAAAGAGAGGACATACCAAGTAGTAAAGAAGACTGCTTGAGGCAGTACGTGAAGGTAACATGAAGTAAAGGATTGCATTTCTTTTTCAGGTATCTTCAAGAGAGATTAAAACAACTTCAAGAGGAAGTCAACCTTCTTAAGTCTAGTATTACTAAATATAAGGTAAGATTCTCTCCGTGTATCATCTAAACTGTGCTTCATTGTTCATGGAAGTTATTGTTCATTTGCATGTTACATGTATTTAAAGAACAAATTAGTGTCTTGCAAGAGAAATCCACCATTGGCATTCTGACAGCATAATTATGTGTGTGTATTACACGCTCAGTCTTCCTTGTAGGCTTCTTAGCTGACGGTAGTACAAAGGAATACCTATTAACAGCATTTTGAAAAATTAATTAAATACCTTTTCTGAAGTTCTGTGGGGGAACCCTCCTCTTTCCAGGGGCAGGTAATCAGCCTTCCAGCCAATTGGTAGGTGAAAAGTGGCAGATCATGCAGTGTGTGGTGAATGACTGCAGCTGTGCTGCTGTCACAAGATCTTGCCTCCCTGTCCCCTAATGGCTGTGCTATTTCTTCATGTATCTTAATGATCACTAACCCTTCATTGTTCTTCCATTCCCGGGTTAAGGTATATGGTGTTCTACATGAAACCTTCAGGACTGAGTTTTGCTCTTTCCTGAAGCTAATCCCTCTTATTTTCTTCTGATTTTTGGGGAGTGGGAGGGGAGGAGGGCTGCTTGTCAGAGCAGAGAAGGATGACCTTAGGATTGTCAATAGGACTTCTTCATTTAGGACTCTATAAAGCAGTCACAGCACTGATTGCTTTTTGTGCATGAGCAAAGTTCCTCGAAGTACTAACTTCATTTCAGCCTCTGTTTATGCTTACACTTGGGTCTCTTGGAGTGTGAGCTAGTTTGTTGGTGAGAACTGAGCACCTTGGTGATCTGATGGGTTTCACTGAACTGTATTTGAAAGAGTTGGACTTCTGTAGCAGGATCATTCTGCTTCTGATTCCTGAGGGCTTCTAAAAAGTCTGATAGAGGAGTTTGAGCTTTCCCTTTGAAGTCTATCCAAAGAAGGGTGGGGGAAAGTCTGAGTTTGTTTCCAACCACTATTCTCTACAGAATACTGCAGTATCTTCACTGTTACTCAGCATGTTATTGAAAAATAGGCAAGTCTTAAAAATGCATTGTGGGGAGCGGGTGGGAGAGATTACAATAGAGTGATTGCAGTGGGGCAGAAGGAGTCTTTGTGACATTGAAAAGACTGCTTTTGCTGAAGAATAATACTCTAGGAGAGTCACATGCCTATAGCTTCTATGGGTATAAGCTCTAGGCCCTGCACCATTGTTCTGAGACCAAAATGCAAAATTCCAAGTTCTTTCCTACTAATGACAGGATTTGTTGGCTACTGTTTTTCTAAATAAGATATTTATTTTTTCCCTAGAATGCACTAGAGAGACGAAAAAATTCAAAGACTCATAGTAGGTCCAGTAGCAGTGCTTTGACTGGAGTCCTTTCTGCAAAGCAAGGTATTGCATAAAAGCAGCATGGTGTTGCATATCTCACTGAATTCTTTTCATCTTACCTCTTAATTTCAGTAACTCTTTCCTCACCAATCAAACCAAAAGCTCTCTTCTCTTTCCCTGTTTATTATTATGTGCTAATTCTTGTCCTTCTTTTAGTTGACTTGACAATATAAAATTTGCCTTTTGATTACTGCTTCTTCTTTTGTTAATTCTTTTGCCCTTCATTCTCTCTCCCATCAGTTTTACCAAATATTTTCTTTACTCTCTAACCCCCTCTGCAACTTTGACGCTGACAAATCACTTTATTCATCTCTTTGCTCTGGTAACAATGGCCATCACAATGCACATTCCAATGAAAAATGGACTGGCTGGTAGAGGAGGGGCCTTAAGTCGGGTTTTCTGGTTTTGGAAGCTTTTTGGCTACTGTTTTGGGAAGCTTTTACATTCATGTGTTTTACTAGAAATCTTTATGTCCCATGTTTCTTCATGGGTAGCAAAATGGAGTAATCTCTTTTCTCTGTTTTAAAGAAAATACCAAGATGAGGGAAAAGGGGGAAGAGAAAATTCTTTGAGCCAAACTGTATATCTTGTACCCTCCTTTTTAGGTGTAGGTATATTCATTCACACACACAAGGTCAGTGGTAAGTGTCATGGTAGTGTCATTTTTCTGGTTTTGACTTCTCTTTTGTGCTCTTCTTCGTGTACTTGCATACATACATATATGTAGAGAGAGAGAGAGAGAGAGAGAGAGAGAGAGAGAGAGAGAGAGGCAGGTTCCAGTTACAGAATTTAACAATACTTGTGAATTTCCTGATGTGGCTGAGAGCTACAGACTCTAAGCTACAGAGGCAGAGTTCATGGGCGACTGTATTTTCACATCACTCTTAAATAACCTGAAGGATATAATAATTCTAAAAAGTAATATAAAAGCTTCCTTGTGGGCTTCAGTTGTAATGTAAGTGGGAAAGAAATTACCAGTTTGGACCAATCTGTAGTGCTGTTAAAGAATGATTTTGTTTCCTTCTGAACACAAATAATTTTCCAAAATTAGAATTGAGTTAATGTAAGATGTATCTGCCTATACTTGTTCTGGCTTTTGCTGTGGAATAACGGTCAGCTTGCAAAGCCACCATCTTTATGCCAGCTAGAAATTATATTTCTGGCCTTTTTGACTTTGTTTGTTAATTGAGGGAAAAATATATGTATTCATTTAAATAATGAGAATAGTTCTTTAATGCTAGTCAATGTTTGTGTTGCATCTCTGTGCATAGAGAAGCCAAAACTCATTTGTGTTTTTAACATTATAGTCCAAGAGTTGTTGTCGGAGGACCATGGATGTAGCCTACCAGCCACACCACAGTCCATTTCAGATCTCAAATCACTGGCCACTGCATTGCTGGAAACCATCCATGAAAAAAACATGGTCATACAACACCAAAGACAAACCAACAAGTAGGTGGCATGACTTTTAAGTAAAACAGAACTTAGCAAGCTATGGAAAAGTCATATGTTGGGGGCAGTTTCAGGGAAAAGGGAAAGAAGATACATTTTCACAGAAAATTCATTGTCATGGTTAATTGGTGGATTTGTCAGTTTTTAAGACACGTATGTGATTAGAGAAAAATTACATTTTAAAATTAAAGTCTGAGGTTGACAAAGACGTCTGCCTTTGCTAGGCAAGGGTTGGTTTGCTGCTCAGGTTTAAGATGAACTGTAATATCACAGGGGAGACTTCTAGCAGGAATTCTCTAGGGATGGATAAAGAAAAGCTGCAGGGAGGAAGAACATCCTGGAATTGGAGGAGATTTGTGATAATTGGTTGTAATGTAGGAATTTTTTAATGAACACTGGTGGGGATAATACGTGTTGTACCTAGAAAAGGGTCTGAAAAGATTAATGTTATATTTGTTTCAGGCTAGCAGCCTGTGTGTCCAATAAGTAATAGCTGTTGCTCCTATAGTTTTTTAACCAAAAGTTGAAGGAAATAAACACAGTTGGATTGCTACTATATTTATATTTTTTTTTTTTAATCTGAACTGAACTTTCAAGGAGAGTTTGTTTTCTCTTAGCTCTTCTGCTCACAGCAGAATTCTTTGTGGCTTGTACAGTTCCTATCATGGCAGAATATAATAATTTTTGACACATTTTCTGACATTGTGATATTATTGTCCTTATACAGTGTGTGAAAATCAGAGCTAGGAAGTGTTCCTTGATTTTGTGCTCAGTTTCCCCCCCTTTCTTTTGTGATTTTTTTTTTTAAAAACCCTGAGTCACTACTGGTAATCAGGGGTTATTCAGGCTTCTCAAAAGCACATCAGGACCAAATGCCAGCAACAGACAGACATCCTTCATGAAAGGAAGGAGTAGTACTCAAGTAAACTGTATTGCACTAGAATAGATGATTAATTTTGAAAATTGATAACTTAGATACTAGGCAGACTCTGTTGCATAATTCTTGGTGATGTGGCAACAGAAGTAGAGGAGCAGTATATAGCTACTCTTAATACCCTTGAGACAGCAAATGCCTCATCAGCTAAAGGGATTCCAAAGCGGTGAAAATGTACCCCAGATCTATCTGATGGCAGCTTTTCCAATTTGTGTCTGTCTGTCCTGTGGTGCAAGAGAAGATCCTGCACAGAGCAATGCTAAAGAAGGGCTAATCCCTGCTTACTCCCTTTTTACTGCTAACGTAACATCAGAAGAAAAACATCCAGAGAAAACTTTCGTTAATTCCAGGTATAACCAATCTTTCCCTTTTAAATCCTGATACAATATCACTTCTTGGTGTTCTATTTTGCGTGCTCCTTCTTTTTTTGCCTAATTCTTTCGTAATTTTGTATTTCTCTTTGATCATGTGCAGTCTCTTGCAGCTCTCAAATATCATTGTGATGATGGCTTTGCTTTCTGATGCTAGTCTCTGCTTTCAGCTATTGAGTATGACCTTTCTTGAGATAAGCCTTCATGAGGAGATACAGTTCTTTTGTCTGTGTGCCTAAAAGGTCACATATAACCTTGGGAGTAGAGGTTGGATACATGCACAAACTGGTATTCTGTGCCCAGCAGAAGATCAGGTCTCAGAGGGAGGTGACACTCCACATCTGTCTGAGGTCACAAGTGTGCTCAGAACTGTAGTGGTGTAGACAGTTCAGGGTGCTTTAGGGGCAAAAAAAAAAGAAAGATAAATCCTGGTCAAGGTGAGTGAAGAGCCTCAAAAACACTCCTAGGTGGTATGCTCATTCTTTTTGTCACCTCTGGCTTTAGTTGGATTAAAAAAGCTTTTAAGGACTAGGAGGAATGGGAACCACTACAAGTAGAAGCGCCTAAGACATGCAAAAAATAAGGTGAAACAGGGAAATGCAGAAAGGACATCAAGAAAAGACATCTTTTATTTGAGATGCATTAGCTGTTGTTGGGGGTACTTATTTGCCTTGTAAAAAGTTAAAAATAAAGACTTCTGAAAATGGGGAAGAAACTGCCCATCTGTTGGAGAAGAGGTGAGAGTGTGGTCAGTGTACAAATTAAATGGACAGGTTAATAAATTGGTACTAGTAGAAGATGGATTCTTTTGTTAAAGACATTTCTTCATCAAAGTAGGAAGTTGAGAAGGAAGTGGGGCTAGAGAGAATTGTAATGACAAAAAGTTTTGCATAAATCACAAGGCAGAAATCTTTCCCTTCACAAAGAGCATGTTTGGAGGACACAGACTCGAAGATTATTGTTTGAAGAAAGTGAGATTTATTGGGTAAAGAACATGAGATTTTGGAGTAGGTGCTTCATTCAAGGAAGAAGTTCTGCTTTTGATATTTGGGACTTTTTTGACCTAGTGATGATTTTATTATCAGTAAATGAGACTTTTCAGACCATATGAACTTACTTTCCTCCATACAGTTAACTTACTCTAAAGTCTAAACCTCTTTTGTTGCTTGCAGATTTAGAGTTGACTATATAAGTTTACATGAGCAGAACAGTGGATTTTCTTTCTGATTAACTGAAGCAATAATAAGACTGTCGGTTTTTTTAATGTAGATTAGAATCTGGATGCGCTGTTGAAGTTGACTTTCTGCTGTTACACTGTTGTTAAAAACATCCATTCCCACTTGTTCTTGGAAAAGACACACTATTATTATTACCTCTTTTCTAAAGATGTGGCATGAGAAAAGGAGCTGTGGGAGTATGTGCCTAGGAACAGGTAGACAAATCCAACCTTTATCTTTTTAGCCTCCGTTTTCAGAAAAAAAAAGTAGTTTGAGAAGAGATTGTTTTTCCCAGGTGGTTGGTAGCTACTAATGCTATGTTTATGGAGGGTCCAGTGTTTTACCTCACAAGTCCATCAGCTTAATTTGAAAAGGCAGTTGTAAATTAATTCTATATGCAGTAGTGTGTTGCAAGATTAAATAGTTACTTAAGTGCAAAACCAAACAGTCCTAATCCTGTCTAGCAAGTGGATGAAAATCCTTTTTATTCTGCCAGCAGTAAACCATTTATTGTATATTCTTTTTAGTGCAATTCATTCCTGAAATTGTCAGCACCTATGCAAGCCAGAGCAGTGTAGAAGCTGCTCTGCTGGTCAGACGTGTTGCACTAATTTTAATGTTTCTAACTTGGGCAAGCTCAGTCATGACCAAAATTACAAAAAGAATTGTGTCAATCTGTAACTTGAGTATGTTTCCATGTGATGTGAAGAGCTAGATATGTGATTGTCACAGACCCTATTTACAGGCATTTAGGTGATTGTATCTGTTTGAGGGTGTGTGTCTTCTGTAGCAAGACGTAAATTGCAAGTGAGGTGAATGGAGCTCAGGTGCTGTAAATCACCACAGCTCCCCTCAAATTATGGCCATGTATGTTGGAAACCATGGGAGAGCCAGAAAGGAGCTTCTAAAGTCAGTTGGGAGCATTGCTGCTGTTACATGAACAATAGATTTCTGTAAAACTTTATACTGGAGGGAGGCTTAGACTAACTCCTTTGTTGTATTAAACACATGACCAGAGGACAGTGGAAATAGCTATCAGAACCTGGGTCCATGACATGATCTTTCTGTTTTAGTTGAAGGATCTGGTCCACTGGGTCTAGAGATAAAAAACTGGATTAGGGAACTTGATGCTACCAGGCAGGCCTACCCAGCTCAATCTTCCCACAGCAGATATGGAAGTGGCAAATTATTTGGAGGTCAGAGGAGAAAGGAACAAATGTGAAAAACCACATTGTGTTCAGAATTGCTTACACATTTATCTTTCAAAAAATGTTTCTGTAAGAACTCACAGCTTTATTTAGGATATGTTTCTCCCATACCTGACTTGAGATAATGTTTTTTTGAAGTAAATTAGAATCATACTCATTACTGAATGCATTTTGCTCTCTTCCTGAATGAAAGGAGCGGGGTTAAGTATTGTCCTCTGCTTTTGCCAGCCATTGTTCTGAGACACAGAATGATCCTTCTATGTGAGAACCTGCAAAAAAATAGCTCAGCACCTCTTCTGAGGATTTAGAAGTTATGATCAGGATGTATTTTCTCCAAAACTGTTTAGAAATAATGTGGTACAGCTGATAAATGAATTACAAAATTTAAGAGAAGCAAGAGAAAAATGACTTTGCTCTTGTTGCCTAAATAACAGGATCAGTAGTAATAACTTGATACAGAGTGTTGAGTTTCCTTCTGTGGTATGGGCTAGCTGGCAGGGAGGGTAGCATCCTCGCCCTTTTTTTTACCAGGGAACTACTGGTGAAATACTTACTAAAATCATAAGGTTTTTTTTCTTTTCCTGGTAGAAGTGCTGAACTTCTGACTCATTTGTGGTGACAATCATTAGCCAAATCAATGTTGTTTTGTCAGCTCGCTGCCTGAGCTGACACGCTGTGGCAGAAGTCTTGTATGATCTCTCTGTTCCCTGCCCCTCTAAGCCTGGGGAGCAGCCTGTCCTTCAGCTGACCCTTGGTGAGGCCTTAGGCAGCAAGGTGGGAATGGGCTCCCTGTGTGCAAGGTGGAGCTCCCTGAAAGCTGCTCTGTGCCTTTCCTCGTTTGCTGTTGTGTTGTGCTGCAGAGCACAATTACTGGATGTCAGGCCATACTCTGGGATATGAAAATAGAGTTATTAAGGCTGAGTCTTTCATACCAGATGGAAAGCATTCTGAAAGCGAAATCTAGACTTGAATAATTTTTCTTTTAATTGGAGGAGACAGTAATAGATCCATCATAACCTTTGTAACATACTGGATTACTGAGTTTCAGTGGGGAAATAAACACAACTGCTTCCAAATGTCTTCTTCTCTGCTTTTGAATGTGATGAACTGTTTACTTTTTAGCTGACATACCCCTGTACCTCTCAGTGCTTTCTTTGATGTTTATTACAAGCTTTCTCTTTCTGTTTTACATTCTGTCTCTCATCTTGGTATTTCTGTAGTCTTTAAAATACTTAAAGGCTTTTATTGTGTCATTGCATAGCCCTCACAGTAGAGATTTCAGAAATACATAGTCCTTATTAATCAATTTTTCTAGACCCTTTGATATTTGCTGGGTTTGCTGTTCTTCATGTCCTTCCCAGAATCTGCCATCTTGTCAGTAATGACATTCCCAGTATGCTCAAATGTCTGCACATAAAGCCCTCACTGGAGAGCTCCAGTGCAGTATTACACAGCTCTGATGTGCATGGGAAGATTCTATTGCCTTGCTGTGTTGTGATATGCTGCTTCTCAGCACTCAGTTCAAATTTAACTGACTTACCCTGTTGCTGTAATTTGATGAGTAAAACCTGCTGTCCATAACCTCTGCTGTCATGTTTAGAATTGCTGCCTCGTCTAGGTTTCTCAGTCTGTTGAGTATTGTTTGGGATTTATTTAAAGACTTCTGACTCCAGGAGACTTGCTGTGCCTGTGAAACACTTTCAAAAATTCATTGGAGAAAAGAGCTTTCTTTGCGAGATAGAAATCTCTCATTTGATCTGGGGAGAGAATTAAGACTAAAAGTTAAATCCTGTAGGAGAGCTAATTGCAAATAGTATTTGTGTATGGAATCAGATACAAAAGAAGAGATGACCCAAGCAATGCAGTGAAAACTAAGAGAGGGTGATAAAGGCACCAAAGAGCTTGAAGCTTTTTAGTAAAGTAGAAAACAGTTCAATACTAAAAAAAAGGTGTAGTGGAAAAAATATTCCTTGCTATTTTAAACAATCTTAGTGATAGAGAAACCTCTCTGAATAAAGGACTAGGCCAAAATTGTGTCTTGGAACTTCAGAATCAATTTAGATGTTGTCTTGAGTTTCCCATATTTTGTCTGTGTAGCTTTTACCTTCTGGGTTTAGCTATAGAGAAAATAAAGTGATATTTGCAGGCAAGGGGATAGAAATACTGTGAGTTGCTATTCTTTGTCTTTACTGAACGGCAAAGGTTGAATATCTGGTACATCCTAGGCCTTTTTTTTTTTTTTTTTAAATCATGGGATAGATTAGACGAATATATTTAATTTGTAACTCTGGGGGAGGTTGTCCATTACTGTTAGTGAAAAGAGATGACTGTATACAGATATACTGCACTAGTTAAGTAGCAAATTAAAAATTCAGCTGTAGTCATGTAAGCAATTGCACTTTGGTTACCTTAGTATAACAACTGTTCTTTTCCTGAAGAATTCTAGGTAATCGAGTGGCAGAACTAGAAAAGAAATTAAGAACTTTGGAAATTGCTGGCTTGTGGAGTCTTCCAGGTTAGTAAAAATTCAAGAGAATAGCTTGCATTATTTAGTTTTCAAGACTGTATTTGCATTTAAGAAAAGTTTGGCTATAATTTTTTTAATGACAGTTGTTTTGCAAATGTTCTTTTCAGCACATTTGCAAAATTAGAAATGTCTAATATTTATTAAGTTGAAGCCGAAAATCAGTAGACTTTTTAACTCTTAAGTCCAATATGCATTGAAAAAAACCTGAAAAATACTGAAAAAAAGGATTGAAATGTTGGGAATAATCAAATTATTTCCATAGACTGCAGCCAAAACAAAAGGAAACTATTTTATTTAAACATCGTAAAAATATTACACAGGTTATTGGCCATTATGTTTTTCAACAAATTTTATTTATTAATTTTGTACTTCTTGTAACTTCCATGGATTTTTTTCACTGTTTTTTAAATGTTTTCCTGTGGAGTCATAAACTCTTAGAAACTGGAAACGTAAATGGTCCTAAATTTTCTAGTCCGTCTCTCCAGAACAGGTTTATTCCCTGTAGTGTCTTAAGTATTCTATTTGGTTTTGAATTACTCAAGTAATGGGAGATTAATCTGCTTCCTAATAGACCTCATTGTTAGGAAAATGTGCAATATTTAATTTACATTTACTTTTTTGCTCCTTTTCTTCCCATTACACCTAATTGTGTCTGCTTTAACCACTGTAAATTATGCTACTCCATTGTTGGTGTTTGCATCATTAGGCTTTGTTGTTTACAGCTTCCTATCAGTGCTGCTTGGGGTGGGAGGGAGTGTGCTTTAGCCCTCTAGTTTTTTGGCTCTGTGTTTTTTCCACCTAACCTTTACATCTAGAAGAAAACACTTAACAGAGCTGGAGAGCCCCTGTGACAAACCTACGCTGTTCATCTGTTTATGCACATGTGGTGTGTTTCCACTTCAGCTTGTCCATTGTGGGCATTCTCACTCACCTCTCTGGAACTGGCTCTCTTCTTGACTCTTTCCAGAGCTACAGATCCCAAATTTGTTTCCATGGATTACTCCTCAGTTAGTCACCTAACATGCATAGTGTTAGTGCATTTGTCCCTCCCGTATTCTCCAAAAGGTGCCAGTGAAATATTTGTCTAAGACCCTGCTAAAGCAGTTTTGTACATTAGTACAGATGTGTATTATAAACACAGTGGTTCAAGGTACCATAGGGGTTTGTTTGTTTTGTTTTGTTTCTCAAAAATAGTGTTCCATGGAATTTTTACACTAATAAATGCAGCATTTCTAATCTTTGCAAAATGTATTTTAAAAAACGGAAGTAGGAACTTCTTGCACCACTGTTGATCTGTGTAGGTAAGAAAACAAATTAATGTTTATTCAATAACAACTGTCTCTTTCCTTCCTTTCTTTTGCTGCCTGAAGGCCTGAGCTACAATGTCTCAGTGGGATTTGGGAGTAGGTTCTGCTTAACGTATATTTTTAGTAACTGATTTTAGCAGTACGTTAAATATTGTCACTGCATGTAAATAAATGGAAATGTTATCTGAACATTTTTCTATCCAGCAGATTAAGATGTTCAGTCAAATGAGTTAGATGACCACAGGAGAAATAGAGGCTCCTCTACACGACAATTCATTTACATTAAGGAAAATAGTAAGAGAGGATGATCTTAAAAGTTCTAAAGGAATTTTACACTGGATTGCGAGTTCTGTTGAGCCCCAAGGTTTGTTGATTTGTTGCTTGCCTTTTAAATCAGAAGTGCACTTTTGTTTCCAAGTGCACTCTAGTCCCGAGGTGGTCAGAAAGAGCATTGCAACACCTGGTGGGTCACCAGTTTTCTTTTCGGAGCCTGTAAAGCTTCCGCTCCATAAAACAGCAGTGTGTAACAGATAGTGTGGGAATACCACAGTGTTGGTTGACATAGATAACCACAGATAGAACCACATCTGTGGCTGAGTGTTGGTTTGGGTGAGGAGCAGAACATAGGGAGTATCTCTTCTAGTTAGTCTTAAATCCAGAGCAAGAAAAGTATTATTTGGTTGTGAGTGGAAGTTTTCATCATTGAAAAAAATGCATTGAAAAAAAAGCTGATGTTCATTCTAGCACTGAAAGAAATGCACATTATAAATTTCAGGGTTTTAAGCTGTAGTTAATGTTCCTACTTGGACATCATTGTTCATATAACATTTATAACATCCACTGTCACCATGATAATAATATCTTCCAAATGGTGTTAATATACTCAATCCTATTGAAGAAAGATTTTGAATGCTTCTGATTTTTCGTTAGGTGACATATTTGTCACCTGCTTTTTGAGATATGTGTGAATAAACTATGGGGAAGCTAAATCAAGAGTAAGTGCGTATTTAATTTTTGAAAAGGTGAAAGCAGTAGCATATTTCATTTTCTGTAGAAGTTCTGCCTACCACAGGCTTTAGATTCCCTTGCTTGGAAAATGGGCTTTAATTAAGTGAATCTCTTGTGAGGTTTATTTTCATTGCTGAAAAGAAAGCAAGCTTGGGCATAGGTTTGGCTTTGATTATCTTTTTATGATCCTACTTGCCTTGAGAAGGGAGCAGAGAATGTGATGTTCACAGAAACGTTTAATTCTTTGCTTTGTTTTGGGTACATTGTGCTTCAGATATGCACACATAATATGTTAAATGTATTCAGTAATAGTATATAGTAAACACCACCTTATGCCTTTCACAATTTGATGTCACTAGACATTCAGATAAGTAATACTGTAATTTTTTAAAATATATCATTTCCAGAAAATTCCAGATTTCCACTGGAAAAAATTCTAAGAAAAGAACTGTCCATGACTCATCCTTTTTCTGTGTGGGATGATAAGAGAGTTTCGGTACTGCCTCTTGCTCTGCAGTAATCGGTGCGGAGCAGGGGCAGGGGAGAGTTAATGGACTCAGCAGCTGCTGTGGCTGCAGCCACTTACAGTGGCGTGGGGTGCAGCAGAGGCTGTAAGAGGATACCCAACCCTGGAGAGGAAAATGAAAAATTTACTACTACTGAAAACTTCTGTGTATTTTGAAATCTTTATACTTTTCACTAAAGTTTTTGAAAAATTCATTAGAGGAGCATGAATGTTATGAAATTGAGTTTACAGAGCAGATAATTGAAATTCCTTGTGTGTAATCCAACTTCAGATCACGATTCTCAGAATGTAGTGTAGCAGTACCCCCATGTCCCTCCTTCATGAATGAATGTGAGTCGCTGTTAATAAATAAATATGCATCAGACTCTTTGAGCCACATCTGTTGTTAAGATGTGTGGATGCTGAGCTTAGCTTTATTTTCTGTAACCAGGTTGGTTTTCAGAGAAAAATGTGAAAGTGAATGTGTTTACTGTGTAAATGCTGGCTGGAAGTCAAGAAAGATCTTTTTTGAATCTTGTCTTGCAATCTTCAGGAACTTCAGCTCAGGCTTTACTTTTTTTATTAAATAAAAAAAATACTCTGCTTTCTACTTTCCTATTAAAACCTCCCCTCAACTTTTTTATTCATCATCTTTTTACTTCCTCTGTTGGATTCTTTTGTGTCTTTTTGGATAGGTGGCTGCTTTTGACTGGTGCAACTATCTGTTGGGTGTTTTCATAGCACTAGTTCTTCCCTGTATGATTTATTTCTTCCAGTACGAAATTCCTTCACTGTTACAGGAAAGTACATTCATCTAGGGGCTTTTGCATTTTGAAATAGCCGTTGGATTTTGTTTGATTTTTTGTTTTGTTTTGCTTTTAAATAATTTTGCCTTATACTGGGGGGGTTCTCCTCTTTGCTGCTAGGTAATATTGGTTTTTATTGCTGACTGTGGCGAAGGCAGAATTCTGATGCATACTTCGGGGATCAAAGCTTGACAAGATCCATGTTTCAAAAGCATTAATTGCATTCGTATTTCTGCAATGTATTGCCCAACATAAGGATAGGGGTATAAAAACATCATTAATACCTTCAGGATCAAGGTATTTGCAGCCAGTGCCTTAAAAAGTAGTTAGGGGTTGGGGCAGTCCAGTTAGACTCCATGGGAACAGCTTCACTGTTATTATTCCCTAGTAGGTACCAGAACTTTCTCAAAGCTGGATTTATTCCGGGTATCTCCTGACCTGGTGCTCTTTTGAACGTCCTTGTCTTGGATGGGTGATTAGATTTAGGATGTTGCATTAAGGTGAAAGGTGCAAACAGATTTAGGGAGGAGAAGTGGTTGTTACATAAATGTCCATTCTCATGGAGATAAATAGGGCAGTAGCTTGCTGCCTCCCCAGCTATCACTTCTCAGCTGGCAGTTGTTCTGGAGGCCAAGCAAACACCACACTTAGCTGATCTTGCACATTTCCTGCTGTTTCCTCTCTAGGTTTAAGGTAGTGTCAGTCACTAAAAAATTACCATCCCGAATAGTGTAGAACTTCCTAAAGGATCTGCAGGTGCTGCTCTTTGTATTGCTAAAATATGTAAAGACTAGGCATCTACAGCAGAGTCGTCAGATGAAGTTTCTTGCATTATTTTGTCTGGAAAAGAGATGGAAAAATTGCCCTTTTCCATTTGGTTTAAAATGAAAATGCTCAGAAATGTTTTTGTAATTTTCAGATTAAAATCCCTCCTGTTCCCCGGCAATGTGTACTTGTTTGCTGCCTCAGTTCTTAGTTATTTTAAGCTTTTAGTATTTAGTAATTATTTGTAGAATAATATGTAAGTCTGAAATGTAAAACTACATAATTATGAACCTTCTTGTATCACATGATGCAGATTAAGAAAGAGTCAGTGCTGAACACCTGCTGGTAATAGCATGCAAATGATCCATTATTCTTTGTAAAACTTTTGGTATGATCTGATTATTAATGTTTGTAATTGAATGCTAATTGCTAGTAGCATTTGCTGCATACAGCACCTAGTCTTTCCAAATCTGGCCGTTACTCAGTACTGCAGGTAAAAACATACACCTTTTCTGCATTTGACTTGCATATTCCAGATCCAGTGCAGAGGGGTTTTTTCCATGCTCTGAAAGGATCATTTGAGATGCTTCTCCTGTTCTGCACTTTTCTGTAACATTGCTAAAAAATTGTAGGATGTGTTTGGATATCACTAGTGCACAATGGATGTAATTGGTGGATTATCAGCTCTTAACACTGAGATTGTTCCAGGTGGGAAGGATACGATAACATTCGGTGACCCAACCCTGCCCGTGCTGCAGCGCTCCCGGTCACCGTTGGCATTTACTGATAAGCCACAGAGAACTGAAGTACGAGGTGAGCACCTGGAACGTAAGGAACATCATCAGAGCCGAGCACTCATTTCTTTCCAAATAAAATGTAATAAATTTTCGTGCTGGGGTAGCAGAAGGCAAATTTTCAGTGGTCACAGAGACTGAATAAATCATCCACAAGTAAAACAGATAGGTGGCCCCGGTACAAATAGCAAAGACACGACTGAAAAATTACTGTTGAATAGATTGCACAGGACTAGGGATCAGGCCCTACACCTCAAAGAATTTTCCAGACAGGTAACTTGATAATGTGAGAAGTTATTCATGCCATCCGTGTCACAGTTAACTGATTCCTGCACTTTTCCCCTCAGTTAAAATGCACGGTAGGAAGCGGTCTGTGGAACTGGCTTAGCACTTCCCTGCATTATAGGTGATATCTAGATGAATGGCTTCCTGATTGTGCCCGGTAAATTGAAATACCCGACTCATTTTCCTGGAGAAATTGACTACTTTTTTATAGTCTTGCCTGTGTTTTGTTAAAAATCCTTCTCCAATAGCAAGCCCTAACATCCCTCCAAAGTCAAGCTTAACTTTTTTTGACAATAGCAGAAGATAGTGTTTTGCTGATGACC
The DNA here is from genome assembly GCA_013399855.1 of Oxyruncus cristatus. Taxonomy (NCBI): domain Eukaryota; kingdom Metazoa; phylum Chordata; class Aves; order Passeriformes; family Cotingidae; genus Oxyruncus; species Oxyruncus cristatus. The sequence continues at coordinate 750,291 of VXAY01003292.1, read as the reverse complement.
TTGATTTTTTTTTTTCCCCCCCCATAGTTTTTCATAATGGATAGGAGATGGATTATTATGTTTGCTTATTGGCATTTGGATAAGCTCTTTAATAGGCAAAACATTTTGGTATGCCCAGATCTTTCTCAGCTAACCATGAAGCATCATAAACAATTTATTTGTTAGTCCTGAAACTAAATAGATTGTGGCTTAATTTTGACTTTATAATCCATGTCATCATCTGCTAAAATTTGACAGCCAGACTGATCTTTTTTTATGATCTTGATCAGCTGATATTTTTGCTAAAAATATGAAATGAAACTATAGTGAATAGCTCTCTGGTGAGTAATAATAACTCATAAATATTTTTTTTTTGCCTACTTAATTGTTGATTTTTAATTAAATCTACAGTTACTGAAAGTATTTACTTGGTGGCATTATGCTCTTTCCTTTAGGTATTTGTCCTAGGTGAGGCTGGTATTACAGTTGTGATTACAGGCTGATCAGACAGGCAGTCTGGTCTGCCTGTCACATCTCATCAGACCCTGTTGCTGTTGCTTTGTAATACTGCCAAACCTTAGCTCTGTGCTGAAGCTTTCCATGCTGTGTTTTCTACTTCAGCTGACTTTTTTTTAATGACAGCCAAATGACTTTTTTTTTGGTGTCAAATACTGATGACCACGTGGTTTTGATGGGCTGGGGTTTTTTGTCTGTTGTTTGTTTGGGTTTGGGGTTTTTTTTAAACATGCAAGAATGTAGTGTATCCATAATTGAAAGGAATTTGAAATGTGGGGAAAAGGTTTCCACCCTGAGAAAAAAGGCTGCAGTTTTCACCCCGTTATAAATGATTCACTTTCAAATCTTATCTGCTAAAAACAATGAAAAACAAACCAATGGTTCTATTGAGCTTGCTTTGTGCCACCAGTTGCTGGTAAAACTCTGTATGCAGAGTTCCTTCCAGACAATACAAACTTAGAGGGAACAAAACCTGGAAGAGAAGAAAGACTGAGATCTGGACTCTCGAGTGATGGAAGGACTAGAATAGATGGGGATCGACAGAAAGTCTGAGTGAGGGGTAACCTGCATCTGTCTGAGCAGAGGTCAGAGCACAGGAGTGAGGAAAGGGCAGTGAAAGCAAAATGTGATAAAAAGATAGAAAGGTGGATGAGAAATGGGCAGAGTGAGTGTAGGGACTGGATAAACAAAGGGATAGAGAGCAGGAGCTGAGAGATAGGGAGGGGAAGAAAAGAGCAGAAGAAAGCAGCCTTGGAGAGGAAAAGGCAGGCAAGAATTAGACCTGTGGCAGTCATAGGAAGAATCAGCTCCCAGTAGGTCGTCACCTTCTTTCCTCCTCTCCGTCTCACAAGCGTAACAAGAGCCACGGCTGATCACAGAAATTCTGTCATTAAACTGGAGTAGGTTAATAAATTCTGCCTGCCCAAACAACTTGGTTTTTGCCTGTGTCCCAGAACCTGCAGTGAGAACTCAGACAAAACTTACTTCTGTGATAATGAAACGGGGCCAACGTTTCTGTGACATAGATGAGCACATGTATACTACCAGCCATGGGGGGAAAGCCATAGCTTCTAGCAGTAGGTGGAGCAACTAACCAGTTCTGCTACTCCAGATCCTTTTTCTGAAGGATGTTTGGGGCTCCTATCTTCCCTTCAAAGCCTGGAAAGGAAGCAGTGTGTTTTCAGCTGTAGGGCATGTCCCTGTGCTTGGAGTCACACAGCTGTTCTGCATTCAGCATCTCTATGGGAGTGATGCACTGGTGCCTTTTGTACCGCTCTGCATAGAGAATGACTGTTGTAGAACTTGAAGAGCTTGGTGCGTATTGCAATTTTTCATCTGTACCGTGTACCTCCAAAATCTGGGGCAGCTTGGCAGCTGGGAAGAACATATTAATGTGTTTATCTGGGTTCACTTACCAAGCAAGTGAACCCTTGATTTAAAGCAGTACTGAAATAAATACACAACCACTTTTATTTTCCTATTATTGAATGATCAGTGGAGTGAAAACAGTTGATAATCAGAATAGCAATGAAATCTGTATGTATCTTTAAGTATTAGGCCTGGAATCACATTGGTCAGATATGATCTTTTAAACAGTACTGCTGATATTTGGTGCCTGTTTGGTCCAAGAAATGTTTTTAGCTTTTGAAAAAACACACTATCTTTATCAGAACTTCCTATAATGAATTAAGTGTTGCCCTGGCTAGATCTGCAGGTAATCAGAGGGCTTTTGCAGGCTTTTTTTATCCAATCTTTCTGCTTACCCTGGTCTCATTAAAGCCTCCTTTAGTGTTTACTTGTTACCATTGTTTCAGTTAATCTAGATGGTGGATGTCTGTAGGATAAACTGTGTGTTTGTGTGAAATTCCATAATAACATAGTACAGTCATATGAATTAAAGACTGTATTTGTCACTAAATCTCACTTTTTCCGATGCACAGTGTCTCACAGCTGCTAATGAACAGCTATTCAGGGGTTTTTTTCTGCTCCATTGTTGAATGCATTGTTCCTGGGCAGTATTTTGAGCATTCCTGAAGACAACAGTACTGGTTTTCTATGAACATTTGTCTGGTGATTTAGTGCTTTGAAACCATTTATCATCAGCAAATTGCAGCAAGGTAATAGTTTGGTGTTATCCTACTGTAAGAGGGAGGAATAAGGTAGAGGCCCTGCTAGTTTTAAGTGCCAGTTTAAGGTACATACATTTTGGGTCTTATTTGAGCAGTTTGATATACAACATGAGCAGAGAAGTCCTGCGCATCAAGCTCCTAAGTTTCCAGCTGACTGCTCAGATAATGAGGATTAGATCCAGTGGGTGATCACCTTTTGAAAGTTAATTTATCCCTACCTTTCCCACAGACTTAAATTCCAGGTCTTCAGCATTGCATCCCTATCTTCCTTAATGGTGGTAAGAGTGTCTGTTCCCTTCATGCCAACCCTTGTCTCACTCATTTGGTAGCTCCCAAATTATAGACGAGGCAGGTCTGATAGATACAGTAGGCTGGTCCTCCCTGCAGCCGGGCTGTCCTGTGCCCTGTGTGAGGCAGGATTCCTGTGAGAGAAATAGAGTAGTTGCTTACATACTAAAATGTGGTGCATCTGCATGACAAGAGTCATTTTAAGCTGTCAGTGAAGCCATACTTCTGGCCTTTCCTAATTTTTCTTACTTCGCTTTGCAAGCTTATTTTCAGTGAGGCCTTTTGTCGTCTAATGGTATGAGGACAAATTCTCCCTCTTTCACTGAGCTGTTTGTTTACACATTGCTGTTTTCTCTATTCTGACATTTTGTTCAGTGTTTTGGTACAATGGTATATTTAAAATACTTCCACTGCTGCTTTGTTTTATGCCCTAATCAAAATAATCTTTTATGTTAGGAGAAACATTGCACAGCCAATAACAAAACTTCATTATTGGGTGAAAGCCTGTGAAAAGCTTCAAGTAAATGGAGCTTGTGTTAACCCCTGGAAATGGTAGTAATGTGGGGATTAATTGTAAGCTGTGCCAAAAATTTCCGTAGCTAAGTGCCTTCCTTGGAGTTTACATTCCTTTGAAAAAGTTTGCCTGACCTTGCTGTCCTGCAGTATGGTATTGACTGACTCTTAGAGTTGTTGGTGTTGAGGAAAGACAGGCTCCAAAACATGGCCAGATCCAGCAAGAAACTTAGCGTTGATTGCTTATCATCTAAGAAATGAGCCTGAGAGGGGATAAGGAAGAACTCTTAAAAATTCCTTACTGAAGTAAACATCTCTGTGGGCTGGCACTGGTGGTGACACTCTTCAGGTCAGATATATAAAAAATACCTGCAACTGACTTGAGCATTTCACTGTTTCATTTCTCTTTCAGCAGAACAGAAGGGAGAATGTGATGAAACTTGTGCTGTTGCAAGTGATTCTCTGGCTCCAGAGGGAACAAACTTAAATAACAGAAACAAAAATAAACTTTTTTATCCTTCATTGCCCCAGCTACCTTCTGAGGAAGAAGAAATAAACAAGCTTGGAAGTCAGATAATTAAACTGACAGTTGCAGAACTGGAAGGGAAAAGAGCAGGCACTTCTGCAGGGGAGCAGAACGTGGTAGTTGGAGCAGAGCTTAATGGTTCATCAGAAGGAGAGTTCCCACTTTCCAGCCCTGACCCATCCGACCCCACAGATCCCTCAACCTCTGAGAATGAACAAACAGGCGAAACTGAGGCCCTGAAAGACAATGACGAAACCTCAGAGAGCAACTGTGAAATTCCAAATGAAAGAGGGGATCAAAATAGCAGCTCCGTGGATGTGGTGCATGCTGAAGACCCTGGAAGGCACGGAGGGCTCAGTGTTACAACTGCAGACACAAATAACAGCTTTGAGGAGCTCTCTGAATCTGAAAACAAGAAACCATCTGATGCTGCTGAAAACTGTGAATATTTGGATAACAGTTTGGCTTGAGGTACGAAATCCAGGCCCTCGAGCATCTCACTGTAATCCTTTTGCAATGTCTGTGCTGTTGCAAATACGATCAGTGAAACAGTGTGCCGTAGGGTTGATTATTTTACACTGAACTGTTAATATTTTTTTTTAAAAGATGTCTTTCTGTTAGTTTTGGTTGTAGTGTACTAAAACTGTGTATTACCTAAGGGAAAAAATTAATGATGATGTTTAGTCATGTTGGGTTTTTGTAATGATTTGAAGTTTCTACATAGAGTGATGTAATTTACATTAGTGTAGCAAAGAGGCCAATGATACTGATTTATCATGTTATCACTAGGCTCCTGTAACATGTATGGTCCTAGTGCTGGACTGTATTTTATGGTTAGAAGTGTCTCTCAAGGGTGATAAATTGAGAAGCATCTTAAGGCTGCAAGGTTTTGCTTCTTTCTCAGGCTGTGTTCTGGTTCTCTTTACGTATAGTGCTGTAAGTACATCCTTACAGTAAGATCACTGTTGCCTTACAGGAAGTTCCTGAAAGCCATCCCTGCATGTATATAGTTCTCTCATTACAAACCTGTGTACCTTTGTTTTGTAAACTGTGTAACATTTTTCCTTCCCTCTCCCAGCTCATCTCATGAAAATGGAGTTATTTCACCAGATACTGAGAACCCAATTTAATGAAGCTCTGAAGAAAATATCATCAGAGAAGCTAGAAGTCTTACTGAGTGAAACAGCACTGCTGTTCCAAAGGAAGGAAAACAGCAAGAGGAGAACCAGTGTGATGCCCTGTCCACCTACTTGGCTCTCTGTTACTGGAATTGCATTCCTCAACTTAAAGGAGCTGGAACAGCCCTTGAGCTGAGTTAACGGGAGGTAGATTTCAGCCAACTCCATCAGTGCTCTCCTTTCTAAAGGAATCTGTGTCTTTTTTTATTTTCTTATGATTTGGAATTAAGGATAACTCTTCCTTTCCTCCTAATTTCACCAGTCTATGGTATGGTAGAAGGATTATTTGCATTGCTGCCACTTTCTTAAACTTCTTCTTTTGAAGTTGTTTAGTCACAGGAAAACATTCCTGTAATAATTGGGGAAAAGGAAGGCTGCTGTGTCATTCCCTAGCTCAATCCTGATGCTGGAGCTGTGCCACTGTGCTTCTAGAAAGGCAGCAACGAGGGAATACTTAACGTTGAAGTTAGCAGCTGTTGGAGAAGGGGAGGCAGGTCCTTCCTCTCCTGTTTGTAGCACAAGGAATACTCTCGGCAGCTGTGGAGCTTCTATGGGCCAGCAGCCGTCAAGGCAATTTTTCTGCTGGCTTGGGACCTAATTGTCTGTAAATGTTCATTTCTCATTCCTAGAACTTGAAACCAATCAGAGGGAATTAAACCAAATTTAATAAAATACTACTAATAAAAAGGAAAATCCCTCCCAGATTGAGTACTTCTTTGACAAATAACTGCCAGCTGCAAATTTTTACAGCCCACTTGCCAGCTACTGAATAAGGAGAGTTTATATTAGCAGTACTGACAAACTCTTCTGTATGTGGAAGATGAGCTAGCAGGTGTTGCCATAATCAAGGTGTCAGAGTCCATGAACAGTTTGTATTCAGCAGAAGAAAGGCTGTATGTAAATTATTACATATAGATATAAGGGCTGATAGTGGGAAGGTGAAAAATGTGGCTTGTCTCTCTTCTCCTGTTTTTTCCCTAGCAGGTGCATTTGTGTAATCCTTTCAGTGTCTGTCTGCAGGATATAAAGCCATACTCCCAGTGCTCCTCAAATATGTGTACTTTCTCTTTAAAGGCTATTGGACATTGCAGCATTCCACTGATGTTAAACAGCAGCCCTTAGGAACAAAAGCTACCTGTATATTTCGGTGTATTAAGGACATGAAGCAGTAAAAAGTTTTTATTTCGTTATCCTCATCACCATTTAAATTCCTTATTACCTGAAAAAAAATAAGAGGAGTTTAGGTATCTGAAAGATTGTTGGGCTGTTTCCAGTAATTGTTACTGACTGCATTATTGACTCATTTGTGTGACAGTCAGAAGAGAAATAGCTGTAGAAACTGAAATCTCCAAGAGAATGTGGCAGGATTTTTTCCGTTAGTGCCTGAATATCACGTTAAGTAGCATTTTATTCAAGGTGTGTTCTTTTCCATCTTTCACAGTCTTAATGCTACACAGAGCTAAATATCAATGCAGTCAGAACTGAGGCAAGCAAATAAGGTCAAGATTTCACATAGTTGAGCTCAGAAATCTTTTACTGATTCCCTGTCCTGTGTCTGTCCTGACCCAGAGATGGTGAATGAGCATTTTGCTCCCGATCCCTTAACAGCCAGTTAATGCTATTAGTTAGTGAAGAGTTTGGGGTAAAAATTCAAGCAGGTAAAAGCAGTGCTAGACCAGCAGCTTTTCAATGCCTCATTCGTTGACTCTTTCCACAATGTCTTTTCTGTGAGAGCGTAGTGATGTACCAGCCCAACAATTAGGACATCTCGGTAATTGTCCTCACACCATTCTCTCTCTAGATGCCATTTTTATCTTTGCAATCACTAAATTCCAGTAAGATGCCTAGATCTCTGAAAATCTCATTTTCACTGCTGCAATACTGGCCCTCTCCTTCCTGCCCTGGCAAATGTGTATCTTAGCTACGTTTTTAGCCTCCTCCCAGGAACACAAGACTTCAAAGCCAGGACACTTGTAAGAGTGAGACGTTGTTGCTGCTCTAGGTAATTAAATATTCTTGTTGGTAACTTCCTCGGATATTGCTTTAATTGATATCGTTGTGCTATTAGAACAATGGGGTTATTTTCCCCAGTAAATTTAATTATTGTTTTGTTGTGAAATGAACATACCTTAGGTTTCGGGGGAGTGGTTTTGTTTGTTTTGCTTTTGGGGTTTTTTTTTTTAGACCTATGTTCCCTTTTTCTAGTTCCTTAGAAATGAAGAAATCACAACCAGATATATAAGCCTTTTTGGTGTTGGGCTTTGGGGAAGCAAAGTGGGAAGGGACTGATGTGGCAGGGATATGGAGAAGGTACATTTCACAAGCTGATTTTAAAGAGGTTGTCTCACCTAAAAGTGAATTCATGCATTATCTGTGAGAAGGATTTCATTTGAAAGTATCATGCTGTGGTTATTGGAAAAACAATGTTCACTAAATTTGTAAAATAAGTGTGTGAAAATGACAGATTAAGAAGCATTCTTTTAGAATGCTACTTCTTTTGTAAGTGAGGCTATTTTTAAACATATGGGAATTTGTATAATAAAGACAGTGGAATTTCTTTAATCCCTATGAGCTCAGGAAGGTATTTCAAAATCTTAACTACGATTAAGTTGAAAGTCTGCTACATTTCTAAAAGATAGCATTTTGTTTACCAGCTTCTGTTTTGTAGTTTGCTGTCTAAATTATGCAGTTTAATTTATTTGTAAACCTCTTTTGTTGCTGCCTGGATTAACAGCACAACGTGGTTAAACTGTATTAATACATTTTGTCATCTTTAATAAAAACATTTCCTGATATGCTTGTTCTACCTGCTTTGTTCCTTTTCTCAGTGTCAGATGATTGATAGCCATGGGATGGTGTTTTAGTGTTCTTACTGAGTTGTGTTAAATTAAAAAAATAATGCTTTATTGAGTGAGAGTTTTCAGTCTGAAAATTATGTGACAAATCTTTTCACTGTCACTTCTCCCAACTAAACTGACTGATTTACTTCCTACATTTTTGTATGAAGTAACACACTTGGTATTTTTTGGCTTTGAAAATAATATTTCTCTCTGTTCTGCTAACTTTGTCATTGTCTAAGCAGCATTAGAACTCTTGTATACAACTTGGTTACTAACAGGCACAAACTAGAGGCTTATGCAACTGGAATAACTTAATGGATCTAAAGTTCAACCCAGAAATGTCTGTACTTTCCCTTATTTCTAGGGGAAGCCCATTACCAAGGTCTTGCAACACGACACCCAACACTGTTAAAAGCATAAAGACCTTTTTCCTTTTCGAGTTTGCAGCTAAATACTGAATAGCACCTAATGAGAGGCAAATTCTTATTCAGTAACTTTTTTTCCTTCAGTATCCCTTAAGAGCCCCTTACAGCACAGACTCTAGTCCATCAGCCATATCCATCAGCACTCTTACTTACATGCATTCAACTCCCAAACTGCACAAAATAGAATCTTTTCAAGAAAACACATCGCAGTGTTGAGTTGATGCTGTTTTTATTGATGGGCTTACAGAAAGGAGGCTCTACAAAGTGATATGCATTTCATAGAGGAGCAAGCAGATGGAAAAAGGAATCCTTTAGCCATGTATCTTACTGGCCAGCAGTGCAGCCTGAGTTACCTTGTGCTGCCCGGGCTGTAGCTGGCTTTTGGTCTTCACTTAAGCCTGGTTCTGCGTACGTTTGTTGAGCCCTCTCTTCTTCTTGTCTGTAACCTCAGGCAGTTTCTCTTCCCATAAGTTCTTGTTGCATATCCCAATCACACAGCAGGCCAGACGTTTCCCAGCATTTCCATTTTCCAAACTGGCCTTATTATTGCCCTTCCCCATGTCATCTTCCTGCTCGTGGATCACAACAGATCTGCCCATGATGGAATATGGGCCAAAGATGGTGGCAAAGAGATTTGTTTTGTATTTTCTGATTTTGCCTTCCTTAGGAAGAAAATTGCCAAAATCCCCTGGGTGACGGGGGTGATTCACTCTGAAAGGGTTATAGTGTCCTCCTGTAGAATCACAGCCATTGCTGAGGTCTCCAAGCTCATGGATGTGTATAGCTCTACTAGATTGATTGTTATCCAGTGGAAACCCATCCAAATAAAAAATGGCTTCCAGTCTTCCATAGGAGTAATACTGCCTGAATAAGACTTGTCCAGTCACCTGTGGCTTGTCGGCATCTATTTTGGAGCTGGGCTTCATTTCACAAGTGGCGTAAATCATCCCATCAGTCTCGTTCCCACGTGTTACCGGATAGAGCAAATTCTGCCAGAGGTCGTTCACTTGTTTCTGTATTTCATGCAGTGGCTCTTGGCGTGGATCAGTTTCCTTGTCTGCCAGGACACCAGAAGCAGACAGGGCGAGCCCAGTGACCAGGGAAAGAATCAGAAGCATCTTGGCAATTTAGAGCCTGCAAAAGGTACAGGAAGGTACAAGGAATTCAGGATGTTTTGCAGCAGTGTGGCTGGAGAGAAAGACATGCAGCCAGTGGGGAGCTGCAGCATGGTCCCGGGGGACTGCTGCTTGCCAGATCTGTCTAATGTGATGAACTGAAACTAAATCAGAATGCATATGTGTTTAAACACATACAACTTACACTGATGACTAAAAGAAATAGTAGTGATTTTTTACTTTACATTAGCTCTTCATCTTAAAAACTGCCTCTGTTTCCCTGCAGGAAGCAAGCGAGCCAGAATGTTCTTAAATCTGTTTCTGAGTTTATACGGAGACTTTTCTCCTCCGACAAATTCCAGCAAGACAGTTTGCCAGGAGTTTTTTCTTGGTCCATCTACTTAACAGCTAGTTAGGCATTACAAGCAAAAAGGAAAAATCCGACAAGTTGATTACCTTGCAGAACCCCTCAGTAGTAGCTCTTCGCCTCTGCTCCCCTAAACCAAGGTACGATTAGACAGCCAGAGCTGCTTGAAGGTGATGCTTATAGGAACTGCGTGTTTGTGTAGAAATTAGGTAACGCTGGCTCAGGGGAGGCGTCACCGGGAGAACCATGGGAGGGGAGGGAGGCAGGAAGGGAGGGAGGAAGGGAGGGGGAAAAGTTGTAGGCATTTTTGTTTTGGGCAGGGTGAACGGTTTATCCTTTCTTGGTGAGTTTGTTAGCCTGGCTCTCGGTCTTCACAGACATTTCAAAAAAAAAAAAAAAAAGGAAAAAGGAAGGCCATGAAGTTTCATAATTAATCAGCCTTTTGGTGACTTCATGCACTTTTTATCTAAAACAAGTGAACTTTGGCAGGCAGGGAGGGAGGGAGGGGAGAGGAAGGAGCTTTATTAAGGCACAGTTGGGCAGTTTCCTCACTTGAGTGCTGGTTGTCGTGGAACTGGTTTACATTTTTAGTTCTTCATTAGTCAACAGTAGTGCCTGAGCAACATAAACTGTTCTACATGGAGGTACACGAAAGTTTCTGTGGTTTAAAAATCTGAGTTTAAGCTGTAGATGTTGAGGTACATGCCAGTGATGCCTCTCTGTGAAGTTTTAGGGCTAGTTAGTGTCTGCTGCTTTACTTGCCAAGTTACCTTCTCCACTGAGGCCTTTTTTCTTCTTTTCTTTTGGAAACAGCAGTGATTTCTTCCTTAGGAGAGAAGTGAGCAGTACTGAGGCAGTGCAACATCAGACTGAGGTGCAGAGAAATTGCTCAGAAGCTGGCTGGAGCGCGGAGAGTTCGTAGGTGTTTCATCATCCCATGAACTGAGAAATGCTCTCCTCGGGGGCATCGCCCTGCCTTCAGCACTTCCCACTGTTGTAGCTGAAATGTGGATTCTGCTGTCACAAGAGCGATTTAACAGGCTGAGATTTCTGTAGAGAGAAAAGAGTAGCTCTTATTAGTCTGGAACAATTCTCAATGCAAGAAAATTGCGAAGAAAATCCTTTTTCCCAGTTCACATCTCCTGCCAGCTAGGTAAGGAGTGGGACTGTCAGCTTCTGGAATGGTGAAATTGTATATGGTAATCTTACTGGTATCATATACTACATCAGACCGAAGATACTCAGTTATCTGAGAGCCAGTTTTTTTCTTTCTGTCTGACAGAGTAGAGCTAAAGCAATGTCAACTACTTGCATCATTAGCCAGGGACTAGAAATAGGGTTAACTTTGTCTTGGAATATTGGGATATTGAATGTGTTACTTTAGCTCTGGGCATCAGTTCCTAATCTGTGAAACAGGACAACTGGTTTTTCTTTTCTTCAGGGTGTTTATGAGTTGTTCAGATTAATGTGCCCCTGGGCACTGTGCAGGGTTCACTGGAAGCTGAAACTCCCAGGCCGAGCGCCGGGATTGCCCATTACCCCAAGCCTAATGCTGCCTCCTTTGCAGCTTTTTCCAAGTTCATTCTCTGGCAGTGTCTGAGCTGGGGAAATCCATACTTGCAGCATGGTAATATTGTGAAATTGCTTGGGTTTAAAGCAGTTGAAAGTTTTGTAATCAGATTTTATAAACAGATTCAAAAAATGTTCAGCTAAGACTAGCCACATGCAAAGGGGATGGTTTAATTTTACTTTCCTGTAAAATGCAGGAAGCAAGTGTCCAGTCTAGGTGCTGTTGGAAAAGCTCTCTCTTAGTATCATAAACCAATTTTTAAGGGGACACAACACATGGAAGGGAGAAAGGAGCATCGTTCCTCGTTTACTCCTTGAGTCACAAAGTAGTGAACTGCAATTGAGTTTACACTTCTACCAAGATTTCCAAGCCAGCAGTCAGCCCTCCAAGAGAATTGTAAAGCTTTAGCTGAATTATAATGCATTTTGAAGTAAGAATTAGGGTCAGAATTTTAGCTGGCTTAAATACAGTCATGTTGCTGACTTCAGTGGTGTTTGTGCTGTTTTACACCAGCTGGGATTCTGTCCCTGAAAAAACTTGCTGCAAAGCTCTTTTTTGATGTACTGCACACACGGAGTGAAACAGAAATGCAGAAGGTGTAAAGGAGATGATCAAAGGGACAGAAAGGACTGCAGCAAAGCTAAATGATGTATTTGTAGTGCTCTGCACTTCAGAGAATGAAAAGGAAAGAGTAGTTGTGGGCTGCTGTCAGAAAGATGTATTTTAAAAAGGAGAAGGGCTGATAACTACAAGAAATGCAATTGCTAGGGTGATTTGGCATTCAATCTGGGTCTGAAAGATGGTCCCTAAGTACTAACCAGATGTATCATTAAAGTCTGTTGTTACCCACTGCCTATGTTTTAATTTTCTGGTTACAAAGAGGTGTGAATAATGGGCTTAGCAGCCTTTAAAGCAGACAGCAGTTACTGGGAAGAAAGGCCACAGTGACCTGACCATGCCCTTGTGTTACAATCACTGCTTAAAAAATAGACCTCTGCTTTTGTTCCAGTTCTACAGCATCTTTTGTATCCTGAGTTTCAAACAATGTCCTGGGTTATAAACAAAGTTTCCTGGCCTATACAAGACAGAGTCATCAAAACAACTTCTGCAAGGCCTCTCTAGACCGCATAGGAAAAAACTGGCTTTACTCATGGGCTTTACAGTGGACTTTATACCAGACTCTGCTCACAAGCTCTCCATCCATGCTATGACTTTAAGGGTTGGTTGGTTGGTGGGTTTGTTTTACAGTGACATCATCCTATTGCATTACCCCGCTGTTTGGCTTAACATCATTTGATTTGTCCAGCACAGAGTTAAACATGATGAAGAAAACACTGTGTAGGAAAGCATCCTTTTATAGCAAGCTGTAGCCTTTTTCATGTCTCCTGCACTTGGATCTGCTCCCAGGGGGTTTTTGATAGAAAGAGTTTCCAAAAAAACAACACCCAGAGAAGGAAGCTTTCACGTCTTCAGGAGTGGGTGATGGAGGTGGCTGCTTTTCTCCAAGTATGGCTGAGGCTGGAGCAGCTGAAAGAAAGGGGACGTTTGTAGCCTGAGGGAAACAGAGTCAAGACCCTTGGGCACCTGATCTGCTTCTTCAGCTCATTTCTGGGAGTCAGTTATGCTGGTGGGTCCTCAGGCAGCAGCAGGAGCATCCAGCTTTTGTTGGTGTGTGGAGTTAGAGACTGCAGGGCACCAAAACTTCCACGCACTGAGTTTGGTGTGGTATCATATGTGTTCTGTGCACCAGCCCTGTGTGATATCTGGCATGTCCTGGTGCCTGCCTGAGGGTCTGCAGGCAAAGCCTGCAGGGGTGGTTTTTGACTGTACTGCTATGAGCAGTGCTGTCAAGCTGGGCAGGGTTTAGGGAGCAGCAGTGCTGTCAGGGTGGCCGTGAAGGTGCAATGGCTTTGGATATTTAGTGCCTGCTGTGTTGTCCGACACAGCCCGTTAATGCTGTGGATCTCCAGTGCTTGCGGAGGGCGGCTCCATCCTGGACTGAGCAGTTCCAGACTTTTAGCCTGCGTGGTGAGCACAGGGCTGACGTTGGACTGTGAGCAGCACCACATCCTGCAAAAATCGTGGTGGAGAAACTTGTTTGCCATTGCTATGTGGAGAAAAAAGAAAAGAAAAAAGAAAAGAAAAGAAAAGAAAAGAAAAGAAAAGAAAAGAAAAGAAAAGAAAAGAAAAGAAAAGAAAAGAAAAGAAAAGAAAAGAAAAGAAGAAAAGAAAAAAGATTTTGCTGTAGCAAATGGAAAATCTGTTGCTGTCGTAGCTTACTCTTCTTGTTTATTCCTGTTCCTTGACTTGGTATTTCTATTTAAAGAAATAAAGATATCTAGTGCCTGAGATAATCATCCATTTATAACATTCTTGCAAAAGAGCTATAAGCATTTCCAACTTTTCAGGGCATTACCCATAAAAAAAAATTAAGTTAAATTAATATACCAAAAGGAAACAACACTGTTCTCTCTGGGGAATAATTTCTCTTGAAAATAGAAGCTCGTGCAACTGTCAAAGTACTTTGCATCAGCCAATTTGAAAAATTCTTGAAATTCTTCCTCTTTAATAGCTTGCAAAGAGGTTAGTTTATGAGAGTGAGGGAAAGATGATCTGTAAGTAAGCTTTTAGAAAAAGCTGCATTCAGAAGTTTGTCAGCCTAATTTAGAATCATAGAATCATAGAATCAGACGGGTTGGAAAGGACCTCGGAGATCATCAACTCCAACCCTTGATCCAACACCACCGCGGTTACTAGACTATGGCATTAAGTGCCACGTCCAGCCTCGTCTTGAAAACCTCCAGGGATGGAGAATCCACCACTTCCCTGGGCAGCCCATTCCAATGGCTGATTACTCTCTCTGTAAAGAATTTCTTTCTGATATCTAACCTAAACCTCCCCTGGCACAGCTTAAGGCCATGCCCTCTTGTCTTA
>VXAY01003292.1:707602-728964 GCA_013399855.1 Oxyruncus cristatus | reverse complement strand
AAAAGAGGAAAACCCACCACAAAAAAAAAAAAAAAAAAAATAAAAAAGGTAATCTGACCCTAGAGTCACCATTTTCTCACAGTGATGAACTTGTCTAACTAAGGCCACCCAACTAAGTAGGTAATTTCTACAGGCTCTTCTTTTAAAAGGAAGGTGACTCAGGAAATTTTCATAAGCTTTGAACATTTTGCATAAAAACTTGTACCCTGCTGTGGTGGGTTTACACCAGTGGACAGCTCAGACCCACCCAGCCACTCACTACCCCTCCAACAGGATGGCAGAGATAGTTGGAAGGGCAAAAGCAAGAAAACCCATGGGTTGACATATAGACAGTTAGTGGGGAGTGGGGACAAAGACAACCTGTGGTGAAAAAGCAGTCACTGGTCACCAGCTGACCATTGCTCAGCACTGCCTGTAACAGCATCTTTGGAAAATCTTCTGTCTCTCGGTTTGTTGCTGAACATGATGCCATATGGTATGGAATATCCCTTGGGTCAGTTGGCATCAGCTGTCCTGGCTGTGTCCCCTCCAACTCCTTGTGCACTCCCAGCCTCCTCACTGGAGGGGTGGAGTGAGGCAGAAGAGGTCTTGACTGTGTGTCAACACTGCTCAGCAACAGCTAAACCATGCCTGTGTTACCAACAGTGTTTTGGTCACAAATCTAAACCAAAGGACCAAAAGAGCTACTTGGAGGAAAATTAGCTCCATCCCAGCTGGGCCCAATATGTCTGCAAGGCTGGATGCTGGCGTAGCCCTTCACTGGAAGGGAAAAAAGAAAACAGGTTTTTGAGTCACAGCTAATGTGGTTTGCAATTCCAAGAGGAAAGTGAAGGGTATTGAGTAAGGAATTTGTTTTGTACTTCCAGGTACACCTTTCCTTCTGCTACAGGGCTGAATTACTGCTGCTGGGATAATAAAGTCCACTTGATTTATCTGAGCAGACTCCTAATCACTTAATAAATCACTCAAAAAGTTATTTGGTAGAGTGGCAAATTATTAACTGGCTGGAGATCCAGCAAGCAGCAGCTGTTTTGTAGTAGAAACTTGACTGGGAGAACTGGCCCAAGAATGCCCATGTTCAGTGCCAGAAAATTATTTTTTCTAAGGTTTAAAGTCATTCCCCACTTGGATCTATGAGAAAAGGGAAAATTCAGGTCCATGTATATAATTTTAAAGTGTAATTAATGACATAAATGAACATTTGGTATTTATACTCTATTTATGTATTTCCTAGCTGTGGATGTTCCACTCTGAAACCAGTCATCAGTTTGAGTTTTTCATGGAATCACAGAATATCCTGAGTTGGAGGGGATCCACTAGGCTCCTTGAAGTTCAGCACCTGTCCCTGCACAGGACCATCCCCAAGAGTCACACCATGTGCCTGAGGGCATTGCCCAAGCACTTCTTGAACTCTGTCGGGTTTGGTGCTGTGAGCCCTTCCCTGGGAACCCTGTTCCAGTGCTCAACCACCCTCTGGGTGAAGAACCTTTTCCTACTATCCAAGGTAAACCTCTTGTGAGGAAGTTGTAGACATCTCTGAGGTCTCCCCTCAGTGTGGCTATTCAGTTCACTATAATCCAGTTGTCTGTTTCTGCAGGAAGGATGAGTATCTTTTGTCTTGGATATGGATATTTACTCATGTTTTTGACTAGATCTAATATGGCACAGTAGGATTCATAGTTTTTCTTTTGATTTAATGGATAATTTTTAATTTCAAGATTGCTGTCACAATATCCAGCTGGGTAAGGATTTTAAAATAGCTTTGGGAGAGGTCAGCTAGGATTCCACTATGACGAAACATCATATCAAAAGGTGAATCTCTCTGCAAGGTAGAATAGAGAATGCACACTATATGTGATCACATAGTCATATAGTTCCTCATTATAGCTATGTTGTCTCATTTTGTAGACAATAGAAGAGAGTCTCGATGTTCTGAACATTTCTGGCGTGGTGTGACCACGTGGTTTGATCATTGCTGTTTGTAGCTTCATCAAAGAACATTGTTGCATCACAACAGGAAATATGGTCCTAAGATTAAAAGACAGATTTGGATTCTGGAAGCATTTTAGTCAATCTCTTTCTCTTGACATGGAGTAAGCTGTCTAGCCTCCTCTTACCTCCAATTTGCCCTTCTTCAAAATGTGGATAATGATGACTTACTTCCTCATGGGGGTACTTTGAAGCTTAAATGAAGTCTGAGAAGTTGTTTCTGACCCTGACAAAATTGATGTCAGAAATTGCAATATTGGAATACTAATCTTTCAAGGCTTACATAAATAATTGTCCACAAATGAAAAGCTATTTTCTCTGCAATTTTTTGGCCCTCTCTGTAATATTCTTTGAATTAGTAGAGTCCAAACTTAATACAGACAACAAAGGAGACAGTGGACACTGCTTGCTTAAGTAAACAACAGCCAGAGCCCAAATTATTAGTAAATACCAAGGCTTCATTTAGGTTGAATAACGCTGCAATCCAACAAATAAATGAGCCATCAAGTTTGAATTTATGTAGCATACGAAACACATTAAAGCCATCTGACCATGACAAAGGCCTTTTCTGCTGTGAATAATGAGGCCAACACATTAGAATATCCTTTAGAAGAGACATTAAATCCAAGGTCCTTTCTGTTTGTCTCTGGTGGCTCTTCAGGTGGAAGTTGAAGACTATATGGCATTTCATTAAAACTGTTGAAAATCTCTGGTCCCCAGTGGTATTACTTTCCCTGTAAGAAATAAATTAACTTTAAAAATTAGAATGGCCAAGGCTGTGTATGAGTTAAATATCAACATGCAAAATGCCAGTTTTCCTATCAATGAGGACAAGGAGGAAGGTTCCTGTTTCACTGAGAGCAAGGTCAGTGTCCCTGCTTTGAATATAGGTCTTCAAAAGTGCCTCAGGGTTTTGGAAATGTAAAGCATAGAAAAATGCTTTGTACTCAGCAATAACAAAAACTGTGGTAAAAGAGAACAAATCCAAGTCATATATGATGTATTTGCATATGTCTAGGCTCACATAACTAAACATGTACATTCACAGGTAGAATTTCCAAGAAGAAGCAACTTGGAGACAAACAGAAAATATGCCAGGAAAAATTCCTTACCTCACTCAGCCTGTACATGTGTGATTCACTTCAGAAAGTCCATCTCAATTTTCAGGTTCTTTTGTATAATACCAATGATTTGTTATCACTTGAGGCACTTTAGCTATGCCTTTAGTTTGACTGAGCCTCAGTGACTGTTTATCTAGTGAGTGAAAACCAGGCTTTGTTCCCTGAGCCTGCATCTTATTTGTGTAGTTTCACACCAGAGTTTCTTGGCATTAGACACTCATAAGTAAGAGGCACAAGTGGTCACGCAAAAGGTAAATTTCAGACTCCTCTCACAGATGTAGATGTATTATCTTATTGTTATCAAGCTGACTGGACTCACTCATTTGAATTTAAAGGAATTCAAGAGAGAATAATTGTCTTGAAAGAGGCGTAAGAATCAGGCCTGGAGCTGAACCCCCTTAGCATGAAGGACTGACTGATGAATCTGGGCATCATTCAATATTCTGAATAATGAGCCAGTTCTTCCATCTTGCTGAGAAACATATGGGTTGTGAGGAAATCAGCTACAGTCCCAGGCACGTCTGTCCTGTTCGTCTGTCCCTCCTCTGCTGGAGGCGGGGAAGTGGTGCCTTATGAGGAAAGATGGTTTGAGGGAAACCTTGGTATTCAGTTAAAGCAAGCTCAGCCTTTGTGAGTGTCATGTTGCTTGAAGCCCCTGTTTTATCCACAGGAATGCCACAGAGAGCTGCAGTACTTGTCCAACAGAAATTAATGCTGGCTGCATTAAGGAATCCGTTATGTTTCCTTTTATTGATGTGTATCTAACTGAAACTCCTGACACAATGGAAATGTCCCACAGGTCATACCTTTCAGGGCCTTGTATTTAAAAAAGGCACTTTCCAAGAGAAGAGAGAGTGGTAAGAGGAGAGCAATACAAATATCTAACCATGACACTTCTTCATATTGATTTCCTTGACTTTCACTTCATTCGTCCTCATATTAGTGATCGGAAGTCTAGTAATGAGAACTGAAAATACATGCTGCCTTTTCTGACTCGTCTGACACGTAGGGGATACGTGTACCCTGTGAGAGTTCAGCCTGGTGGGATGCACATGACTGGGCCATGGCAGAAGGAACAGCCACGAAGCTGTGTGGCTGACCCTGTCCATAACAACCACTGCATGACTCTATTTCACCCCATTATATGAAAAGGATGTTCCAGATCTTCCTAGCGACAAATACGTGTGCTATCCATGTTACTTACCTAAATGGGGATGTATTTAAGTATCAAATGGATTTTTAAGCCATGCCTTTTCTTTCATGACAATAATTAAAGATGCTACTCTAATCTAAGGGACTAGATCCAGCCTGTGCTTTGTGACAGCCACTTTGCATGAGGTAAACACAAACCTTGGAAGTAGCTTTGTGTGGTGTTCAAAGCAACAAGTGGAGATTTCTTTGTTGTGGATCTCTCCCAGATGGACACAGAAAAAAAATTGTCCCTTCAAATTTAGCTCACTAACTTCTAAAAAAACTATTTCAGTGATCTGAAAATTTTGTCTGATCTTCCATTTTATCTGTTTTGATATGATTGTGGTCCCTTCCACAAATTACCTACAGACCTTACAATATTTTCAACATTCAGTATTCAACTCAACAGGATTATTTTAAAAGTTACTCATTCCTAATCTTCCTTTTTTGTCTCCTTACCCGCTGTCCAAAAAAAAAAAAAAAAGAGATGGGGGGCTCCCAACAAGGGGTCTGTGATTTATGAGTGGATTGTTTGGACTCCATTCAAAGGAGGATGGTGACAGACATCTGCCCAAAAAGCAATTAACTGCAATGTATTTAGAGAGACAAAATAATTCAACGGTGATTTACCACCTCCAGAAAGGTGTTAGATATAGTGTTGTTATTTATTGAGGATTCTTTTTTTTCAGCCGTTTTACTCTCAGTTTTCAAGAATTAAGAAAAATAAAAGTTGAAAAATATTTTACCATATAACACAGACTACAATATGTAAAGGTAATTAATAGGGACATTTGAAGGGAAAACAGGGTCGCACCATTAGCCCCTACTAAAATGCATCAGAGTTGATGAATTATTTTAATGGGACAGAATGACAAAAAAGGGACTGTTTCACCTAAGCAGGGACAGCTGGTCCCTCTGACAAGGATACATTGCTGTCTTGTGGAGTCTGCCAGCCAGCAAGCCTGAAATAAAAGCACTGAGAGAGGTGTGAATGCTCCTCGTTCACCTAAATTGAGAGCTAATATGAAGTCTCATTATGAACACTTTGTATTTAACTGCTTCGTGTCTGAGGGCAGACGGCAGATCAACTGCCCTCCATCATGTCCAGGGAAGGTCTGCTTCGATTTTGCAGGTGGTTATGCATCCCAATGCCATGATGCCACCTGTGCCAAACAGCATCCAATTAACAGCTGTCCCTACCAGAGGGTTTTGATCCTATTTCTGTTCCTAGACAATGGGAGCTAGGGGCAAAATTTCCATTTGAGGACCAAACTGCATGTTTCTCAAAAGCAGAACTGCTCCCTTACCACAGCCTACTGTGCCAGGCAACAGCTCTCTGGGATCTTTACAGGTTGTACCTGTGCAGAAATCCCCCCTTGCTGCAAACCACATGGTGCCCTGGCAGCCTGAGGAGCGGGATTCATCCTTATGCCCTCGGCTGCCCTCACATCGCTGCCGGGGAGAGCCATCGGTGTGGTGGAGTGGAGGTGCAGGCACAGACCGCAACGACCATGTGCTGGGATTCAAAGCACGACAGGGGGGATTACAGGATTTAGGCGAATCATTGCAGAATTTGCTTTCTTAGAACAGGTTTGTGTGAGAGGGAGAGAGAGGTGGATTAACTTAACTGACAGAGATTTCTCCAGTTATTTGAAAGGTGGTTGTAATATGACTATTTCTTGCGTCTCACCTGCTTCTGAGAACAAAAGTGCTCAAATTGAAACATGTCAGCTAGATGGGGATGGGGTGGCACAGGAACTAAGGCTGCTGGGGCTTCCTCATTTGTAAGTTGTACAACCAAGGCTAGTGAGGACTGCAAGGCACTGACCCTTTGTTGGTTTTTGTGGACTGGAAACCAGAGACCAGCTCCAAGAGAATTAAGGACCTGATCCTACTTCCAGTTAAAACAGTAGTCCAAGTATGAGACTTAATCACCGTGTTGCAAATCCTCAGTGCTACTTTTAGCAACTGTCCTGGCAGGGAGAAGAAAAGGCAAGCAGGATCTGGAGAGCCAGTGTCTGGTGTTGCCTGTGGAACCAGGCTGAGCAGCACTGTCTCAGCAGCATTGGGCTCATCCTGATGCTCAGGTTCAAAAGGAAAAGGTGAGGAGTATCTGGTATCTGTAGCACTAAAAAAAAAATCAGCTCGAAACCAAACCAAAAAAACTATGTGGGAGGGTGAGAGGGAAAGGATGGAAAAGAAGGATGAAAAATAAGCTAAGAAAAATCCCAAAAGAACAAACATAAACAGAAAACCCACACCAAAACCAAAGCCTTTGGTCCCCTGATCAAAAATAACTTTGATCAATGCATCTATTCTCAGAAGTGCCTTATTTTAGAAAGCAGCTAGCTTTCTAACAAATAAAGAATTGCTCTGTGGTTTCTTTCCAAAGCTTAAATTTGACTTTCTAGAGTAAGATGAAAAGCTAATTTTCTTGAAGTTTAACATATTTGTGTAAGCATGTCAGGTGAAATAAATGACATTGATATTCAGTGTGTATATAGGTGACACCAGCTCCCAAAACTCTCTCTCTTTTTCATCTTAGTGGAACATTAACTTATGCTCCTGAGGGCTATGCAGAATGCAGAGTGAGAGTACGAACTTAAAGATAATTTATCATAGCTCTCTCCGGTGTATCACTCTTTTTTCCTAAACTTTTCCATATCAGAATACAGAGCAGAGGCAGTTTACTTTTGCCTTAGCTGCCTCTAACTGCACCCGTGCAGACTCTTATTCAAAACAAACCTTTGCATCCTGCAGATTGACTTCTCGGTGTATTCCCTTGGTAAGTAGAGCAGTGAGCATTTTACCATTATAGCTGAGTCACAGGAACCCTAAGAATTGGTCTTTTGAATAACTACAGAAGTGGCAAAATATATGCGGAACTGTAGTAAGAGCAGAGAACAGATTTCATGGAAAAGCCTGTCATCCAGTCCGGTAGAAGCTGGTGGCAGAGAGGACCAAGGAACAACATTCTTCACTCCTTGCTCTAACTAACTGTGAGCAACAGCTCTGGAAAGACTTGGACTGTCTTTTTATTATGCATTTGTATACTGCTGGGTGTGACAGAGGTGGTCTTCTACTAAATAGAAATGTAGTGTTAATAACAATGTAGATTATGTAGTGCTGACACCCAGTTTCCCTTTTGCTATTAATATCCATAAATTATTCTGCATTAATTACTTAAACTTATAATTTAACTTTCAAGTAGAGCTCAGTTCTGCAATTCACATTTTGCAGAATGGGAAACTGAGGCATACCTAAGTTATGTGACTTTTTTCTTCCTGATCTGTGAGCTAAAACCAATAAGCTGCTGATTTCTACACTACAATACTGAGCTGCTTTTTCTGGTATTTTTGTTTGTTTGTGGGTTTTTTTGTATAGGAATAGCAATGTTTTAGCTAATGGTTAATGTTGCTGATAAGGATCAGCACTGAAGATGTCTGGAGATAGCAGATTACAGATCTTCTAAAAAATAAAGTATTAAGAAGTGTAATATATCTTCCTGTATTTTTGTTTTCTGTTCTTTATTTGTATATGATGTTACAGGTGGGAGTAGGAGTAGATGCAGAACAGGTACAAAACAATGAGTGAGAGGATGCCTGGCCCTTCAAGAGACATGATTCAGGTTGCTGCAACTCCCCTGAAGTAGTAAAACCCAGAGTTAGTGTATATGTGTCTTTAGCTGCGTCTATAAGACAGTGAGGCAGAACTTGGCATGGGAGCACAACTTGCAAATTTGCTTCCAAGGCCTTTACTTCCATCCATCAGAGAGCCAAACCATGGAAACAGTCTTTCGAAAAAGCTAGCAGAGCCTGTCATCACACCAGCTGCACCTTTTGAAAAGAAATTGACTGTCACAGTAGATGATGGTATTAGACAGTCTTAGACCCACAGAAACATGCAATATCTGGGCAAAAATAGGCATGACAAAGAGAAGTCTTTGAAATGTAAACTCTGGTTATGCAAGGGGCTGAATGATTATGTGCAGACTGGGGGCACCCACAGTGCTAAGCACTGCTCTTCTACCTGTAGCTATACCCATAAGAAAAAAGACATTTCACAAAAGCTTGCTGGTAAGGAGAATAAAACAACAGAAACACAAACTCCTTGTGGTCTGGGGAGTGTATGCTGCACAGAGAAGACCACACTGCCAGCTATGTGAGATTGTACACATGGTTCCAATGATGCATGATAAAATAAAATGTGGAGAATGCAAGCTCTGTGGTTGTCTCAGGAAACAGGCTGTTGACTGCAGAAGGCTTTGAGAGTATTCTCAGGAATGTTTGATGATGTATTTGTTCTGTTCCAGCAATTTCTCCTTACTCATATGCTACTGGCCATCATCAGTGGAGGATGCTCACTGGTTTGACTTTTAGTCTGGCTCAGTACAGCCTTGACTGTGTTCAAGAGGAGGTTTTCAGCCTTTAAGAAAACATGGGGGAAGCCACAATGTAATGAGACTTTCCAAAAGTAAAACCAGCTTCTGATACTGAATTAATCATTTAAGTGTGTAGTAACCATCCTGTATAAAAGTTGCTGATTTACAAGGTAAAACTGGTGTTTGCAAGCAAGAAACAGCCCTCAACTTTGGATGTTCTCATCCAAATCTTTAACTGTTTTCTTTAGCCCTGCTCTCTGGCTTACCAGGAGTAATCATCACACTGGCCTAACTAAGAAAGAGCCAGATATGCCTCTCTCTCTGTCCAGAGAACAGGGATGTCAAAGAAGGCGACAGCCACTCAGCTCCGTGGTTGCTCTGAGACAGCAGATGAGGCTATTGCCACTCTAACAAGAATCCATTGGAGTTATTGGCTTGTTAGGTCAATCAGTATTATCTGTTTACTTATCTATTGTTATGATGGAAATTATGTAGGAATTATAACAGGAATATTCATGCATGCATTTTTTTTCCTTCTTCGTTCCCCACTATACTTACTATAACACCTTTTTTTTTAACAAGGCTGAGGTTGGGGCTTTCATAGATTGCTCTCTGAGGAGTAGTACTCTTAATGCCATGAAGATAAGCCAGAATACTAACCAGCAACTCCAGAAGGTAAAACCGGAGTTTTGGAATCTGAATGTGTTCATCAGTATGCTCCCCTGTGCTACAGGCAATAAGTGAGTTACATACCTAGGCATATAGAGCTTGATTTGAGAACTGTCTTGGGACAGGTTAAGTTCACATCAGCTAATGCTTAAAGTATAGTGCCCAGTCTACTATCAAGATGTAACAAAGATAGCCTTGCACGTGATGTATATGTACACAGCTTTAAAGGATGCTCACTAAAGATACTCCTCTCTTCTAGGCTTCTGATCTCCAGGGTGACAACAATCCACAGCACCTGAATTCTGACTTAGATTTTCTAAGTGCAGGTGGCAGTTCAAAACTCCATGGAGGTTGCTTAGATGAAGATGGAATATTGGATGCTATGGCCAGCTGGCTCTAGAGGCAGTTTCTATGCAAAGGAAGAGGTCAGGTGCAACCTTTTCTCCCTGCAAAGCAAGGTAGGTTTTTCTCTTGAGGCTTCCAACCTCTAGTTATCACACTAAAATTGAGAATATTTTAACTGTGTGTGGCAAGAAATTTTGTAGGTCTCAGTTAAGTCACTTCCTGATCAGAATGTACATAAAGATGTGCAAGGAGACAGCATGAAATCCAATAGTGAGCTGACCAAAGAGACACTTACGCATTGCCTCTTATGTCCAAGGATTCCGATACTCCCGTCCTTCTCGGTTTGTCTGTGGTAATTAAAAGACGATCTCCTCACTGTCTGCAATGCCTTCTGGTACACAGATATGACAGAATAGGTAGTGATTTGCTCCTTAGCTGCCATACCATGAACTAAAGCAGTAGCTTATGGATTGATGTATTAATTTCAGCCATCATTGCACACATCCAAGAGAGGGAGTTTTACTCTGTTTTCCACAGCCCACAGAGTTCAATTGATGCTCAGTCACTCTCTACTTCACCGACACCTTGAGAGAGGGCAAAAAACATCCTCTAGAGTGACACTATATTTGGGTCTTGGCAATACTCTTGGATTTTCAGTGTTTCAGAAACTTGCCTCTGTGCCTCTGCTTTCCTTCTGCAGGACTTCCACCCGCAGGTCAGCCTGGATACTGCAGCTGAAGGGTGACCTGCACTTTGTGGCAAAACTAGCCAAGCAGCAGGTAGGTCCTACATTTTCAGCAGAAGGCAGGGAGAACTCTGTCTTTAATTTGACAAGGTCCTGCAGAGTCAGGAGCAGCTGGCGAGAGGGCCCAAGTCTGAGACACAATCATTTCAGCATATGAGAGAAGTGCAGCCCCTGGCTCTGTATTCCATACATCAAGATTCACCTCCTCATGGGCATAACATGAAGTACTCATGGCTATTTTAGCCAGGTGGTCTTCAGAATACAGCAAAAAGCTGGAGAAGATCACCATTTGTAGATGTGGAAACCACTTCTATAACTGACAATGTGCTTTGGCCATTTCTTATTAATGTCTATTGATAATTTCCTTCAGACATCAAAAGAACTGGGTAAGGACAGAGACTGTGTAGAAAAAGAGTGTCATTTGTGGAAACATTCACACTGGGCTCATTCTTAGGCTTCAGAGAGGCTTACCTATTAACTTGAAAAGGGTAGGAGAGGCTCTCTTTGCTGACCTGTACAGTATAAAATAAAACACAACTGCTAAAGCAGGATGTCTGACTTCACTGTAAAGGTCCAAATTTCTCTTCTCTCTTGTTTGATAAATGAGTGTCATCAGAATTACTGTGCTCTCCTAAACCAATTAGTCATTATTGGATGATCAAAGTATTTATCAAAACTTCAGGTGCAGTGCGATTGATCTTCATTTGGGTTGGAAGGGTTTCCTTGCTGGATTTTGGGGAAGGAATCCATCAAACAGAAGCCATCAAACAGAAGCCATCAAACAGAAGGCAGCAGGTATATCCTTGTCAGAGAGATATATGACTATGCAGAATTCCAAAAGGTGCCAAGAAAGGCAGCTCAGTAGCAGAGGTGGCTCCTGTCACCTGGCAAAGCTGTTGGGTTTTAGGAGGTAGAAAAAACATTTAATCCACCCACCTACATCAAGACTTCCATAGCCTACCTTAGAGGAATTTTAATTAAAGGACTTATACAGCTGTGGAATCCTGAAATCCTCTGAGTAATGTGCAATAGTCTGAGACCTCCCTGGGAACAGACAGCTCTTCAGGATTTGCAACATTAAGAACCTACAGAGGAGCTATTCCAACATGATGTGTCTGATCCACTTTATTCAGAAAGCTTTAAGATACACAACCTGGATCAAAGTAAGCTAAAATTTATCTTCAAGGTTTTGTGGTGATCTAAATGGTTTGTGACTGGACATAGTGCAGAAACTATGTTAACCACTGCTTCTCTATGTGAAAGGGCTAAGTATTTACTCAGGAAAGGCAACTTTGCTCCTCAGGACACCAGTTTTCCTCTTGCTATTTAGTAAATTCAAATACAAATAGATTAAAACCCCAGCTGAACTGGAAACTATCAGTGAGAATGGCATTTGCAATCATCTTCCTTCATGGGGCAAGTATCTCAACCCCGAAGTATTATACACCAAATAATTTTGACCATACAATGAAGCAGGCAAATTTTTCTTCTAATCAGTCTGTTTCTTTTCTTTCCTTGTGTTTTGCTTTCCCCACTCATTGTTTATTTAAGTTAAAAGGGGTTGGTTTTTGACTGTTTTTATAAAAATGGGTATAAATGCAGACTAATTTACTGAATACAGTTTAGTTACTCTGAATTAACAGTGGTATAAATAACAGCAAAACTTGGCACGGTGTTTCCAAGTTAATAAACTTAGATGTTTTTCAACTAATGAAATGGCTTGAATATGATCAAACAGATTTTACTTTTAATCTGTGAAAGAAAAATGCGTTTGCTTGACCTGTAAAGCAAGTTATGCCAAATTTGATCATGAAACAGTATTTATGACTAATTTTTAATGCACTGAAAACAACTGAAGTGGGAAATGCTGATACACTAGTGTAACTATGGCTGCGGAAATGGAACTAATGTAATAACTAAAACGAATGGATATAATGAAAGAATTAACCCACAGAGGCAGGTAATGCCTTAAAACGGTGTGATTTTGAGACTGATGTTCATGGGGCAAATAAAGAAAAAATTCAGCAGCTACAGCATGTGGCAGGAGTCTCTGTGGACATTTGCAGAGCATTGTGTTGTGCCAGCACTGCTATAAGGAGTGTCTAAGAGCAAGAACATCACACAGTAATGAACTCTGAAGCCTGGTGAAAAACACTTACATGTGTGTGGACACAAATGTGGTCAAGTCCAGCATATTTCTATTGAAGTTGGAATCACAGCTGATTTAAAAAACAGGCTCTTTTCTTGGTGACACACCATCTCTTCCTACTCTCTATATTTAAGAAAGAACAAAATTTAGTTGGGACATATATTTTTGACAGACAACACAAGTGATGGAGTGCTGAGACTGTGTATCTCTGAAAATGGGAGTAATTGTACTGCAAGGTAACAGTGGATAAATGCAGAGAGAAATTACTTCCACTGAAAGTGGTGTTTTATTCTGCTTTCAAAGTATCCTTCTAATATTTTTAATAGATCTTCTCAAAAATAAATTATTTAAGGAGGCTTATCTTTAAAATACTGCTAGAATTATGCCAGAAAACGTATGAATCATTCCTATTCTGTAGCACAATTAATTTTCATTGCTGTGTTTGTGACCTACTTACACAGACTGCAAACACTAATCTCACTGGATAATTAAAAGTCCGTAAATATCATTTGTCCAGTCCCCAATGGCTGGTTTTAGAAATCCAATGAGCTCTCTACAGTAAACTTGAAGATAAGAAATCCTCACTTACATATAGACTTTAATTATCACATACCACTAATGATTCTTAATACTTGCTTTTATATTTTACATTTAGAGAAATACAAACTGTATTGAACATGCAATTAAATATTTTCACCCATAAATTAATTTTTCTAAATGTAGCAAGCTGATGCTACAGGATTTGGATACGTTGTACAAAGCAGGCAAATATATTTTTCTTATATTTAGTCTTGGATAAAATATTTGTAACATTTTTGGTAAATGAGGTTTTCTCTACAACATACTACTAGATGTAGACGTGGATGTAGATGTATATTTCAGGATTGAATCAAAGAAATTAGTCTCACAATCAAGAAAATATTTGGCTAAAAGCCATCTTCATTCAGTGATTAAATAAATTTAGCGATTCAAAATCACACATATTAGTTGCATGTGTAATAAATTACATTAGGAGTCATTACAAAGTGGGAAGTGGTGATACAAATAGACTGAATGTTACAAGCACATAAATTACCAAGAGAAGAAAGAGACAAGGAAAAAATCCATTACAGTGAGTGATAATTTTTATAAAGTATAGTAATAATGACAGAAGTCTCAGCAATGCTATAAGATTGCAACTAGCTAAAGTTAGTAAATTTGTTAATAATTATGAGGAAAGCAAAGCATTATTTAATTTTGAGGGGGTTCTGTTGGAAAGAAATTGGATGACATACTTGTATAACATGAAATTCTTTCAAATCTACCAGTAAACTACGAATACTGTAACCATACTTACTTGGTATGTCTGTGTTAAATAGATAGAGAAACACCTCTTCTGTCCTTAAAGAAGGTCCTTTTGAAAGTATTCCAAAGGCCAACTTCGAGTCCTGCTGCACCTTGGTTATTAAATTAAATGAAAAATAACTCAATTATTTTTAAATACATTATAGATAGTTCCAGAGAGTAAAGATCCATGCCAGTAGTGCTAAAATTGTGGAGAAACCCAATAAAATCCAGGAAATATAAAGTTTGGGATAAAGCACTCAATGGCCTTCAACATGAGGCCTTAGCAGGGGCTTTCAAGGCAGCTGTTTATATGTTACTTTACTGTGCTATTATCGGAAGTTCATACGGCATGTTTCATCTTTAACTGCTCATTTTCTTAATCTCCCATAGTTAGAGTCCAGATACCAAGCAATCACCATGTAACTTATGTACTTTACCACTTTTTATTTTTTCTTTTAATATCTGGAATCCAGATGTGCTTTCTGTGTGAAATAAGACATGATTTACCTCTATTTATTTAACACATGAGTCTCAAAACCTACCTTATAATTTGGTATAATTGAAAAACATGCAAACCTTCAGTAGGGAAACTGCTGAGAGCTGCTACTTGCATCTCCTCCTCTGTACTGTATCATTTGCTTCCTCAATTTATACCAGTTTTCTAGTCCTCCCTACTCCTTTTACGCATGGACTAACTGTGCGTGTTTGAAACAATACTACCAGGCAGGTCGGGGAATATATGCTGAGGCAGGTGTGACATTTTGGACACTGATCTTCCCACGTATAAGGTCACCAGCTAAAACCTGCTCAACTGAACAATGATAAAAATTTAATCTCTGAGAGCTTCTGTGTGAAGGGACCAGTATAGGAGGTATTGTTACACTGAACACACTGGAAGCACATTAAACTACGAATTGGAAAGGGGGTTGCTTCAGCTACAGATGGTGTTTTTACACCAGGAATTATTGTACAAGATCTGTTCCTTATTTAAGCTTGTATCTTTCCTTGTCCTGGAGTAATGTTTGTGTGCACATAAGCCACTAGATCCATCCACAAAACCCTGTATTTGAAATATTTATGCCCCTAAATTATGTTATTATTATACTATGGAATAATTTGCATGCTCATCAAAGAGGCTGTAAATTGCATCAGTCTTGGAGGCCGAACCAGTTCTCCCCAGGAGACACATTCTTCTCAGAGTGGGGTGGTACAATACAGACATACTTGTATCTGTGGAAAACTTGTCTTAAAGATAAATAAATTATTTAATTCAAAAAAGCTATTATCTAATACTTCTAATTGATACTAATTTATTTTTTAAAGTGATATTTGTAGTTATTCTTACATATGCAAACCAGTCTATTTGCATAACGCACACATACAGAGCTAAACAAAACACAGTAGCCTGAGGTTCTTCATATTTCCCAGATCCACTTTGTCATCTTCAATGTTTCTTCTATTTCTTTTTGGCCTTCTCCATTCTCTTTTTTTCCTTAATAGAAAAATCTTAATCCTTTATCATTCTTTCTCTTTTCTTTCCTTGGTTTTCTTATTCCCTTTTTTGAACTACACCTACCTACTTGTTTCTTTGTTTTTCCAGACTCCACCCTATTCCATGAGGTACAGATATCCAGCAGTTGTCTTAGAATTCTGGCTGGCCTATCTACTGGTTGGCATTTGCTTTCATAGAGGCACTGCATGAAATTGCTACTGTCTCTGATCTCACGGAAGAGTGTTTCTTCTGCAACAGTTGTACATCAGTCCCCAGAAGCTCAGTAGTACGATAGAAGCCACATTTTAGAAGCCAATGTAATAAGTCTTGCCATAGCAGGCTCTTAAGGTCGTGGGTTTTTCTTTAGTAAGACTGATGAAAATATGTATACATCAGTAGAAGTGATGTTTAGGCTCATCTGCACAGCCCTGCCACAGTCAAACCATCAGGAGCCACTGCTCCATGTCCTCTGTCTGCCTTTTGGTCCTTCATCCCAAGTGTGTAGCTATCCACACCTTGTGACACTGAAGAATCAGTCTCTTCCCAGTGCCATTTTCCCTCCTCATTTCCATTCTTTGAAGGCAAAAGTGGTCCTACAGGATAAATCCACAAATCCGAATCTGTACACTTTTGACACAAGCCAGGAAAATGTTATAAAAAAGCCATGAGCTCTTCATTTTACTTGATCAGTGATGAAAGTCACAGCATAGTGATGTGAATTACTAGTTTCCTGCATGACTGTCTTGATCTAACTTTTACAGGGGCGTTTACTCAGCACTAGAATTTCAGAGAAAAAACTTATGGCAGCTTTCTAAAAAGAACAAACAGGCTGACCCTGCAAAGATAATTGACATTCTTCCACAATCTAGGCTGAAGTGAATGCTATTCACTGTAAGAATGCTATTTGGTAAACTTGCTGTTGCCATAGCTCTAGCAAGAGTAAAGATGCAGCCACTGACTTGAGACAGTAAGAGCAAACGTAGAAATTACCATCAGAAACTGTTCTGAGAGGGAAAACTGACTGCAAGGGACACAGAGAAATCTGAAAAGGGGTTGCATGAAATGAGATTAGTCTTCAGCATGCGTCATGCCTAAAGTGAAAAAAAATTTTTTTTGGTACCATTTTCTCCTGCATTTGAAGAATTATTTTAGCAACTGAAAGATATTTCTTTCCCACCCAGATGACTCAAAATTTGGTAAACAGTTTTTCTTTAAACTGCCTAATTAAATTTGTCTTGGGTAGAATGCAAGCATAATAAATTTCAGCTCTAAAGGTCACATTTTGGAAACTTTATAAGCCACTTAACAACAGAAGCTTAGAAGGAGAATGCTTTCTCAGATTTTATGACTGCCTTGCAATGCTGTAATAGCACTGGAACAGCAGTATTGCTGTAATTAAATATCCTTCACAAAAGCCCGAAGAAGCGGAAACACTCTGGTCATCTAAGATGTGTAGTAGAGCACCACCCTTGGGACTGAGATGTGCCTGAGGATTAACTCTTTCTCAGGCACTGCAATGTGGCAGCATCAGCTCCCACAGATAGAGACAGCCAATAAGCTTGTATTGATACAATGATTGAACTAATATATTTTATTGGTCAAAATTTTTGTTTCTATGGAAGATGGAATTCTTAAAGCTGTCTGGTAAGGGATTCAGGATACTCACCTTTAGTCATTTGAGACTGTTACTCTCCTTACTCTTCTGTAGTTACACTTCCAAGGGCAGAGACAGTAGAATGGGATGTGTGTTTGTGCCACGGTCAAAATGGCAGCTACAATACACATGGGGCAGAGGAGGGACAGGGGCACACAGAGGCCTCCCACAGGATACAAACAGCCTCCTAGACAGGATGGAAAAGCTGGCAGGCCAGGAATATCCAAAACTGTCCCAGTTGAATCCTCCTGAGCCCGTCTGTCAGGTTATCACCACCACAGACATTTCATGTTAGAGAAAACAGCTACTCAGCTACTGCTCTCTGTCTTATTAGATATAGGTTTGTAAGCACAAATCTGAGAACAACAGGTACATATCCATAAGCAATATGACCTTCTGTGCTCTCTAAGAATTCCTTGGTAAAAAAAATGACAGGACAAACTTTGGGAACTGCTCACTCTGATAACTGACATTCTATTCTATTGGAATAAACTTGCATGCAGTCACACAATCATTATAACGAAAAATGTAGGAATAACATGGTTTCAACAGTGTAAAAAAAAATAGCTGAGGAATAAATTGCATACCTTTGTTAAACAGCCATCATTTTGGCTGAAAGCAAGTTTGATCCTTAACCAAAATTAGAAAAAGCTACACAGCCTGCATACCAAAGTATGAAAGCAAAATGTATTAGAAGAGTATGGTCTCTGTAGAGACAACATAGAAACACATTTAGAAAATAGGTAATTTGGCAAACATGTTTAGAAAATTTGCTTTCATATTTCCTTCAGATATACATGTTCATTCTACATATCTCTATCCCACAGCAGCTTGAATCTACTAGTAATATTTGCTTCTGTGATGTCTCCCTTCTTGACGCACAGTGGAGGTTTCCACTGTTGTGAGCAGAATTTTTTTAAACCTGAGCTTATAAGTGAAGATAAGAGGTTTATCTGAGAGTTACAACACTCATACTCTCTGTTTTGGGCATGAATGACATTGTACAATTCATAGTGACCAGTGAGTAATACTTGTACTCATTTGTTTCATTGCATTTCATGGCTTGTGTTATATTCTGAGTCCAAATATAAAGTGCAAAGAGTGGGATTATACTAATGTAGTAAGTTTTTGTAAAAATGTTTTTTAAATTAGGATTTGTTGGATTGCTTACAGCTTACCTGTGCCATTAATGTTTTGAACAAAGGTTGCAAACTCCAATACACTATCTCTAGATGCTATAGAAATGCAGAAAATTTCCCCATGCCCTCTCCCTCACTACATATTCTTACTTCTTATGTCTGCCAGATGGTGTGGATCAAATTATTCTAGCACTCTCATTCACACATGTGAATTTTAAGCACATGAATATAACAGTCTGAACAGCACTTTGCCTTCTTTTATCACTGACTGTGGTGCTGGCCTGTTTGATCACACCACAGAACAAACAAATCTCCTTAATCAGTTTTCTTTTTTTTTTCTCTTGGCTGCTTTTTCCTTTCTATTCACTTTTGGAGAGTTTCTTTGGAAAGCTTTGTTTTTAGAGGGAGATAAATTTTTCAGTCTGTTTGATGCTTTCATTTAAAAGTGAATTTAGCTTTAAGGAAAAATGCAAGAATGATAAATCTAAGAAATAGTGCAGTTCCTGTATAAATGAAACTTGGCCTGGACATCTCAAATGTTAGTTATCCACCAGTACTCCACAGCAATTTACATCTCTAGAGTTGAAAGGGTAATGTGATTTAAAATCCATGTACCTTACATTACTAGAACTCTTACTGAGACTGCCATTGAAGATTCTGAATTACGCAATTCAAATATAGTTAATTCACCTTAAATGTCAGCGACACCAGCCAAACAATAATTTCATGATGTTGCTTAATTCACTTTTCCATAACTGAACTGGTCTTGAAGCACTCCTTACTTTTTGTTTTATTTTTAGTTCACAGTTATAAAAATACTGGTCAGAAAGGACCTTTGGAGATCATCTGGTCTGACTCCCTGAGTGACTTGGGACTCTTGCCAGTACGAGATTAGGTTAGCTGTGGCTTTATCCATGTAAGTCTTGAAAAGCCCCAAGGATGGAAATTTTGCATTCTCCCTTTGGAAATAATGGTATGAACCTGCTCCAGTGCTTCACTGTCCTCTTAGCAAGTCCAAACCTCCCTTGCTGAGTTCTCTTGTTCACTGTCTGTTGAAATGGAGTAGAGTTTTGCTTCATCACTTTGGTTACTCCCCTTCAAGCGTTGTAGGCTGATAACAGATTTCTTCTCAGCTCTTCTTCACCAGCCTGAACAAGCCCACCTCCTTCATTGCTAATGACCAACCATCCTCCTTGATGCCACAACTCTCTTGGTGGCCCTCAGATGGACCGTCCCCAGTTTCTCCACATCCCTTTCAAAACTGGACACAGACTCCAGATATGCCCTGGCCAGCACACCTCACTGACAATGTCTGAGTGAATCACACTTTTCACAGCTGACTTAGAAAAATTGGTACTATTTAATACTGTTGCTACTGAATTCTTGCAGTAGTTTTCCTGTATTATGACTTCGAAACACGAAGACCTTTAGTTCCTTGAGAACTATTGTGGAATATGTAACTTTTAGTACAGTGTTGCCTTTGCTTCTTGACTGTACTGGAACTGCTTACACATTTCAGGAGGATTATTCCTGGAGGAAGTTTATCTGGTAGCATGAATATGTTCTCCATATTCCTTCTCCAGGGTAAGAAAAGAAAGTAACAAAGTCAATTTGCAAGCCAAGGCACCACCATTTGCACACATCTCAAATAAATATTGCACAAACATTAAGTCTCAATAAGTTCTTCAATGGGAATGGGAAAGAGCTGAAGGTTTGGGGAATCTGGGGGCGGGGGGAAGTTTGTAATGTTAACTGGAAGAGCTAAATTTAACAATTTTTTCTACATATTTCTCTCACTGAAGATCTATCCAGAAATACAGAATGCACGCTGGGAGAGAGTCTTAGTGTCAAAAGCACAAGAACAGTGTAATATGTGAGAGAGAAATCCCTACTCATGTCCCCTTCAAAATTAGAAACCCTTGCAATATTCCAGCCCAGACGTGGTTTATGGAGCTGCTGACAACAGCAGCAGATCTATTTGAATTGAGATGAAAGCTGATAGAAGAAATAAAAAATACAGTGCAGTAGCCCAGTGCTGGTAGCCATGTGTGGTACACACCACACTGAGAAATGGGCAGGAAGGAAGAGGCACTGAGAGCAGCGTCACTGCAGACTGGGATGTGTTGCATCACAGGCATCTTGAAAGAAAATACCATGAAACTCAGAAAGCTGCATTCTCTGAACAACAGCAAGGTCAAAGTTCAGGCTAACACTTAATTCTGACCTTGCCTCAGTTTAGGGTAATTAGATTTAGGTGGCATTTAAGACTAGGAATTTTTCTCTTCCTATTTCTTCTTCCTTTCTTATTTTCACCTGCCTCAATGACAAAGTCACAGTTGCATTCTACATAGCATCTGGGCTCATCTCCTGGGAGATCTGTGACATTGTACCTAGAACATATGGCCACTTCGCACTTTCCCTGACCAAAGTTTCGCCTGCAACTTTCTCTCTTAATTTGTTCTATAGTCTTCTCTTTCCTCCAATAAAATATTAGCTCTGCTTCTCCCTCCTTTGTTGTTTAGAGTTGATTTCTCAACATTGATAACTTGCAAATCACTTGTAATTGAAAGTAAACGTTGTTTTGTGGGTGTACCTACACAGCCTATGCAAGCATGTGCATGTGTGCAGCACAGAGGAAGACTGCTGAGGACAGGCAGGGTCATGCAGCCACTAGTTGTATGTATTTTAGAACATTAGGATAATGGAGGAGCAATGGGTAAGAAATGGGCTGGAGGTTTACAATTTCATACCAGTGTGCTGTTGAAGACACACGAGCTTGCATATTAAATGCTTGATGGGGGCTTTAAGCCAAAAGAAGGTGATAGCTTTCCTTTTCCTTAAGCGATTTGTCTTTCAGTCTTACTTCCTATGAGTCTTCATCTTCTCTTTAAATCTTTATCCCTTCAGAAATTCTGAGAAGAGGCCCTCTTCAGAAGGCTGAAGATGACACATATTTGCAGATGACATCAAGCTGGGGGGGAGTGTTGATCAGCTGGAAGGCAGGAGAGCTCTGCAGAGGGACCTGGACAGACTGGAGAGCTGGGCTGATTCCAACGGGATGAGGTTCAACAAGGCCAAGTGCCGGGTCCTGCACTTTGGCCACAACAACCCCCTGCAGCGCTACAGGCTGGGCACAGAGTGGCTGGAGAGCAGCCAGGCAG
>VXAY01003292.1:640050-693585 GCA_013399855.1 Oxyruncus cristatus | reverse complement strand
TTTTTTTTTTTTTTTTTTTTTGCGAGCGTGTGTTTGTAGGAAGAGTGAGATTTTGTGCAAGAACAAGTACATGGACTTGCAGAATGAGAAACTCTCACTAAAACTGTGGCCAGAGATTGAAAATAATGCTGTTTTTCTTTTGCAAGTGCAGTGACTTTTTTTACTTAATATTTGGAACAAATGGGAATACATAAAAGCTGTTAAGATGTGTGGTAGGAGGTGATACTGGAGAAGATACTACACAGCTTGGCAGTGTTAGGATAACAGTTGGACCTTACGATATTAAGGGTCATTTCCAACCTAAATGAATCTGATCCTGTGACCTGTAGTGGCTGGTTTTAGGTCTAAGTTTCAGGCTCAGCAACCTGTATATCAAAGTTGATTGAGTCAGAATTATGTGTAAGACTTGATAAAAAAAAAAGGCAACAAGTAATTGTGGGATATTAAAATCAAACTTCTCTTCCTTGGCTTGCTTATTATCTTAATTTTTTGTGGGTGAGCATAATTCCTTGAGTAGGTAGGCAGAAAGACTGTGAAGTGTAATTTATTTTTCTGCAGCAACCAGTAAGGAGGGGAAGAACTGAGAAGTCTAGAATGCACAGCTGATTCTTTATAGTTATTAAACGAAGAGGGTTAAAACAATCATCTCTCCATGTGATGGCTTTCTTCAGTTTTGCCTGTAAATGAGAGGAACTGTGGTAGTGTTTGGGTACGATGGGTATATCTAATGTATATCTGTGTGCATCTAGTGTTGAGTGTGCGTCACAGCGTTGTTGCTCTTTGGTGCTTGTCCTTCTGGGTAGCTGCCTGCAAGGCTTTTTAAAGGATTTGGTTTGTATCCACTTTGTGGTATCCACTGGATACCTTTAGAGTTGTGTTGTGTTTAATTCCTCCTCTGGATTTAAATATTCAAGTATCTCATTTTCTTCTGTGTCTCTTAACTCATTTCAGGAAAGATCGTGACCGGGACAGGGACCGTGATGACCGTTCCAAAGATCGCGACAGGGATCGTGACAGAGATAGAGATCGTGACAGAGAAAGGGACAAGGAAAAGGATCTGCGACCTACATCCAACTCTACATATTATGGGGCTGCTGGCTTGCCAGCTATAAAACCAGCAATGATTCCACACAGTATTAATCCTTTCACAAATCTACCACATACACCACGATATTATGACATCCTGAAAAAAAGGCTACAACTTCCTGTCTGGGAATATAAAGAAAGATTTACAGATATTTTGATTAGGCATCAGTCATTTGTGCTGGTCGGAGAGACTGGGTCTGGTAAAACAACACAGGTGAGTTCTTACCTATATGATACTGCATTTTTTTAAAGATTTAGGCTGTTGCTAGGTGTGTGTGCATGAAACTTGCTTTGATTTCTTGAAATTCACTATATATGAATACCTTACAAACTGTAAGCAAAACTAATTTGATGAATGTTTTATTTGCTTTAATGAATGCGAAAGTGAGAAGAATCTTACAGGATCTTCCCCTTTTGAAATGCAGAAGTGTTCCCTGGCCCTATTTCTGTTTGGTAGAGGGAGATAAGAGATTTAATGGTGTGACAGAAGTGTACTAATCCACAAAAATGAAGTGGTGGTTCCAAATAGTTTATTTAGCTGTTTGTGTAGATAGCAGCTGCAAAGCATGAACTTGTTAGTGTTTCAGGAAACTTACTGCTACAGATATAAACGTAAAAGGAATTGAAATGTCAGATACAATCCTGACATCTGATTGCATCATATGTTTTGGTGATATTCAAACTTGAGAGGTAAAGGCTTGTGTTTCCTTGGTACTGAAATTTCTCAGACGTCATAGAGCTTTTCGGTGCTGTAGTTAAAAATCACTCTTTGTGTGGATTATTGGCTTTTAAAGTCTTTCTCAGCACCAAAAATAGTGATAACAGATCTGCAGAGCCTCTTCAATCCTTAAGAAGAATTTTGGGTCAGTAAACAGGGAAGATCTGAGATACTAAGGAATACCTGTGTATTTATAGCAGGATAGACTTGTTCGAAACTTTATCTTCTGATTTGCTGTTTAAAGTCTGTGTGGAAAAGTGATGTAAAAAAGTTTTGTTCTGTAATCTGATAAATTCCCTTTATCTAGGCAGAAAATAAAAACTGGAGGATATTTTAGTCTTTATAAAATGGATTATAGCTAACTTACAGTAAGTCTTAAAGACTAAGAAAATTTTTAGTCATAAGACTTTGGATGTCAAGAAAATGTGAAGGACATACTAGTGCTTTGGATACCTTTCACGGGTGCCTGAAATATCTGAAGTTACGTGCCCTTCTTGCTGCACATTTTAGGAATTGGTGTCTTGTTTAGAAGGTAGTATGACATTATCTATATTGCTTTTTCAAAGTGTGTAAGCTGAGACTGGAGTTTTACAGAATTCTTCAGAAAGGATTGATTGTGTAATTATTTAGAAGATACAGTATTTTGAATATTTATGTTAAAAGGTGCTTATCTACATGAAAACAAGGTTACTTGTTGCATGACCTGAAAATTTGAAGATCTAAGGGTTATGTGTTCTTAGTATCTATGACGTATACTTCAAATACATCTTACTGTCATGTCATTCCAAAGGCATAAAGCTTTTCCTGAATTATCCTACTACTTTAACCCTTGCTTTCTGAAAAGACTTAAGAAACCTAAGGTATCTTTCCTAAAAATGGAATTTAAGCTACCAAAACCAGATAAGCTGTCTTGGAAGCTTCCCTGCTTCCTCTGAATTCTCTCGTTGAGCTGGCAGATATATTTTGAAACAATTGAGAGTCTATAGGAACATACTACTGCCACTTAATAAGAACCTCATTATGCATGTGAGTGTCATATTCTTTTCGTTATCAAGTGTTGTCTCAAAACTTGTTGGAGTGTGAATTTCTTCTTAGATTTCATGAATCAGAGCAAGATAAATAATCTTCTGTGGTTAAGAAACACTCTCATGCTCAAACGGCAGGTGTACAGGTGTTATTAATGCCAATTTAAGACCAATAAAAGCAAACATAATTGGAAAAATAATTATTTCCAAAATTACTATCTTTCCTTCTATGGTGATAGTAGAAGGCTATATAGTAGTAGATAATCTTCTTGATAGTGAGCTGCTGCCTGTTAGGTCCCTTCTCTGATTATTGTCTGCACCACTACTGTGAAAATAGGCTGAAAATGTTGACTTGGTTCAGCCTGACAGAGGGAAGGCTCTGGGGATGCCTCATGGTCTTTCAGTATGTGGAGGGAGTTTAAAGAAAACACAGAGTAATGTTTTACATGGGCAGATGTACATAAGACGTGGGCAAATTACTTTTAAACTGAAAGAGGGGAGATTTAGATTTGATGTTATGAGGGAACTCTTCATTGTGAAGGTGGTGAGATGCTGAAACAGGTTGTGAATGCCTCACCCTTGGAAGTGTTCAAGGCCAGGTTGGATGGGGCTTTGAGCAACCTGGTCTGGTGGGTGGCATCCCTGCCCATGAGAGAAAGTGTTGGAACCAGATCATGTTTAAGGTCCCTTCCAACCCAAACTGTTCTGTGGTTATATGCACATTTTCCTTTAGTCTGGTAGAGCACCTGGGTGTGGAAGTGCTTCGCTTGGACAATGGAAACAACAGAAGATGAAACTTCTCACTTGTTCCATACAGACCTAAACCCCAAAGTACTGGAGAATTATATTGGACGTTAAGACATTCATTTTCAATTCTGCAGTATTTGCAATGGCTTATTTTGTAATTCAGACTTAACCTAAGTTAACTGGTTTTACTAAATGCGCTGTGAACACACTCAGTGGTAGAATGGGTATGCTGAATTTCTTTTTGAAACAGGTTAACTTCTTGCACTAATTGCAACATGCACTCCCTTTTAAATGTGGGATCATATATTGTGCTGGTATAATAATAATTTCACTGTCTTTTGTAGGATGAATGGTGGAGTAGCATCTCCTTTTACTTGAGTCTTTGCTGTAAAGGCTAGGGGCTTTTCTTGGCAGGTGGAGTTCAGAAGCAAGGTGATTCTGAGTATAGCTTAGTCCTTGTACTTTGCAGTCCACAGGAGAACTGATACAGGTTTTCAGCTAATGAAAATTCCAAGAATTCTGCCATCAAACTGTTAACTGAGAAAGTTTTCTTTAAGTTGGAGAGGTTCAAAAAGCCAGAAGGGCTGTGCTGTTCCTCTCTTGCCCTTTAAATGTGAATTTCCTTTGACTTGACTTGAAATAGTCTTTAACAGCTCTCAGTGCATTTAGCGTTGTTGTTAGAGGCCAATGTATGTTTTTATGGTAGTTACATTTTAAAATATCTCTTAATTAAGAAAGTCCTTGAGATTAAATGATGGTAGCTAAAGCTGGTCCGTCATGCTTTTGGTATTGGTAAAATTATTTCTTTTTTTTAGGGAAAGTCAAGGGTTTTGGTCATTGCATAGGTTTTTTGTGTCAGTGGCATTGAGTCAACTGTACATTAGTTTTCATAAGAACTGGATGATAAGAAGTGCTCAGTATATTTCCAGCCATGACTGAAGTACAAAATATGGTATGGCACGGTCCTTTGTCCCAGTATTGGTATGTCTTTAAAAGCTGGACAGGAGAAGTATTTGGGTGGTTATCTAAATCAGCTTAGCACAGTGAAGTCTGTGTAGCCCTTTTCTTTCATTTGACACCAGTGCTGAAGGTTTTGCTGTTTACTGGAAAACCACTTTTAAATTGCTTTTATTTCATTCTGCAGTGACCTGACAGACCTCCTGGTTTAAAATTTATTTCTAGTCTTGCTCTATTTAAAGTCAAGAAACTTCGCCTAATATGCTTAAAGTTGAGCTGTTACTAGTGACTTGGGAAGCAAATTGCTTTCTCTACACTGCATATTAGGGGAGCCATGTATATGTTATATGGGGTTTATGTTACTGCTGTTAGTGTTCAAGAACTGCTATTATTTTTGGTTTTGACTAGGGTTTTCAGAAATTTGAGTTGTTCACAGCAGTCTAATAGTTTTCTGTCATATTTTTTCTCTTTCCTTTATTTTTCTTATATTTATAGTGGAAGTATATTCTTCATTAAAAAAAATGATTAGAACACACTTGCCTGTTTTTGGGTATGTTATAGTGTTCACTTATGTCAATTTTGCTGTGGAAAAAAAATTTAAATTTAAAATTTAAACTCATTTAAATTATACTGCTTTCCCTGTTACTCCTTGTTGGTACAATGTATAAAAGCTGTTTTCTTTTCCTCTATGAGCTTTTAGGAAAACTTGAAAGTAATTGCTAAGAAGGAGCGGGTTCTTCTGGTTTGTAGGCTTGGAACTAGTAGTGTCTGGAGATATCTCCTCATAAACTGTCAACACAAAGAACATGTTGAGAATATTCTGTCTTCATCAAACTGTTACTGACCTTAAGAGTTCTTCTGAATAAAACTTCCTGCTGTGGATGATTCTTGCAGAAAACTGCCGACTGACAAAACGGGTGCTAATATAGGAAGGAAAGCATGGGAGTTTCATATCTGGTTGATGATATTTCAAAAGAACAATAATTAATGTAATGAACATAATTATTTGTTCATTTTATTTGTCATGCCTCCTGGCTTAGACAATTTTTATATATCACTAAGACCATTATTTTTGTTTAAATATATTAATAAGCATTACATTTTAAAGACACAAAACACATTTTAATGTAAAACTTTAAACAGCAAACTATGCTATGGATCTCATTTTTGGGTGCGTTGGCTTTAATTTTGGTTGCTTTGGAGCATGTTGGCTGCTGCTAAGTATCTGTTTAAGGTACCAATCTATCAGTGCTTAAATGTACAGTGAACCTGTGTATTTCCTTGATGATGTCAAAGATAGTTATGTACGTGTTTAATGTGAGTGGGCTTCATTTAATGGTGTTAGGTCAAACTAACTAGTCTATCTGCTCTTCCGATTTGGTTATTTTTGTGCATGCGGTTGGCATCTCCATGGCATTCTAACTAACTTTCAATCCTGTACAAAGGTTACAGATTATATCTGTCTGTCTGAAGTGTGTTCATAACTGAATTTTATTCTTGACAGATCCCCCAGTGGTGTGTTGACTACATGCGCTCGTTACCTGGCCCGAAGAGGGGCGTGGCGTGTACCCAGCCCAGGCGAGTGGCCGCGATGAGCGTGGCACAGCGGGTTGCTGATGAGATGGATGTCATGCTGGGGCAGGAGGTTGGTTACTCCATTCGATTTGAAGATTGCAGTAGTGCAAAAACCATTTTGAAGTAAGTATGGCAACTCTCAGGTAAAGCTACAACATTGTACTCAGAGGTGGGGGAATTGCAGGGTAGTGAAGGGTGTGAGCAAAGGTATGTAAGGAGTAATGAGAGAGTGAGTTTATGGATAGGTACTTTGTGTGTCTGAGTTGGGAACCATAGAATGAGCCGAGAGAAACCTGAGGTGTGAGGCTTGAGTAGAGTTGGAAATTATTAATGCCTTCTAAAGAAATCACTGCACTCTATGGAAATTAATTTTGAATGATCCATAAAGAAGGTGAGCTGAAAAAGTATTTTATAATTAAGGTGCTATTCAAAATAAAGCTCTTCAGCATGCAGTTTCTCTTCGTTATACATTCAGATGTTTGTCTGTGTTATCTTCTACTCAGGATACTTCTGGTGAAGTTCAGTAGCTTATTTCAGTAAGAACTATCCAGAGCTTCAAAACTGGCCTATACCTGGCTGTGGGACACACAATCCATAGTATTTTAGTTATCAGCTGCTCTTGATTCCTGTGCTGTGTTGGTGGAACCAGATGCGCTTAATATGCCATTGGCAGATTACATTCAAAATGCTCACTTAATAGCACCACATAGTGTGGTTCAAGGATTAATGCTTTTTCTATAAAAGATGTATTCACTTTTGTTATATAGGTGATTGAAGGGTAGAGAATAAAGTTAATGTGAAAAAAGAAATTAAAAAAAAAAAGAAATTAAAAGAAAAAAGAAAATTAAAACAAAAAGAAATTAAACCGAGACAGAAAAGCAGGAAATGAATGGATGATCTGCAAATAGAAAAGAGCAGCAACTCTTGCAGAAACAGTATTTCTAGGATTTCAGAGGATGTTTTCCTCCTTTTTCTGTCTTTGATTGTAGATGTGGAAGTCTACCAGTAATAGTCTACAAACTGGTTATAAATGTTGCTGAACTTTGTTTCCCCCTCTTTTTTTTTTTTAAGTTTTACCCCTATAATCCCAGATTTCACTTATACTCTAATTTCTGTTTGAAATCTTAAAATGGGCTTGTTACCTTGTTGGAAATAGTTTACTGATGTTTCTACTTTTAATTTAAAAGTTCATTAAAAGCTTAGTTGAAGCAATCTAATAAATGATGCAGAAGAGGATTCTGTATCAGAATTACTAAACAAAATGTATGTTGAAATTGTTTCTTTGTGTTCAGGTATATGACTGATGGTATGTTACTTCGTGAAGCAATGAATGACCCTTTGCTGGAGCGCTATGGTGTTATAATTCTTGATGAGGCCCATGAGAGAACACTGGCTACGGATATCTTGATGGGAGTTCTGAAGGAAGTTGTAAGACAAAGATCTGATCTGAAGGTCAGTAATGATGAAGTCCAAAAGAACCTCCTTTCTAGTTGTAGGCATGTTAAATAAAGTATCTGTGTGCTTACCATTAGCTGATTTTTGTAATTTTTTTTTTTTGATCTATGATAATCTACACTGGAAGGATAACTGTGGGAAATTCATAATGTGGTTTGTATTGAAATTACTACAAACAATGTAATTTAGCTTAACCCTGTGTGTTGGACTGAGAATGTTTTTGGACCTTTGTAACAAGGGTGCTGTATTCACATGATAAAAGCATGCTTAGTAGTTGTTTACTTTCTTACAATTACATATTGCATGCATAAAATTTCACAAATTCATGTTAACCTCTCGAGTAACTTTTTTTTTTTTGTCCTCCAAACCTACAGGTTATAGTTATGAGTGCTACTTTGGATGCTGGCAAGTTTCAGATCTATTTTGATAACTGTCCTCTTCTAACTATCCCGGGTCGCACCCATCCTGTGGAGATATTCTATACTCCAGAACCAGAAAGGGACTACCTTGAGGCTGCCATTCGAACAGTGATCCAAATTCACATGTGTGAAGAAGAGGAGGGAGATCTGTTACTCTTTCTTACTGGACAAGAGGTACTTTCTTCCCTTTTTTATCCATTGTTCCTTACAGTAACTATTTTAAGTGTCTTGTGTAGACTGAAATTTTTAGTTTCCTTGTGTAGTTCATCATTTAAATGAGCAGAGATGTTTTCCCTTGCCATATGCTTGGGTCCTTTGACACTGTTCATGTCTGTGATATACATATGCTATGCAGACCCCCTCTAAAATTAAAATTCCCATTAACTCGTGTACTTCAGAAACCTGTAGTATGATCCCAAGGTTTGTACTGATGTGAAGTCAGAACTTCTGGGTGCTTGATAGCATCTTTGGCTTTTACTGAAAAGGTAGTTCTCTGCACCTCTGAATGTGTATTGTACAACTTACATTAGGAATAACCCTTTGGTTTTGCTACTTAGCTGTCGGTATTAGTTTTATTAATAATGCTTAAGTTTTAGTTTGTTTTTTTTTAATTTTTTTTTATTAATAGCTTTGAGTATTAGGCTGTAGACTTTATGTACCACAAATTCAGGGAGTTATGTCTCAGAAATGGACTCAGTGCCTTGCAAAAGAGGGTTGTATAAAAGCACTTATGCTAAACTAC
Organism: Oxyruncus cristatus; assembly: GCA_013399855.1. NCBI lineage: Eukaryota > Metazoa > Chordata > Aves > Passeriformes > Cotingidae > Oxyruncus > Oxyruncus cristatus. The sequence continues at coordinate 684,861 of VXAY01003292.1, read as the reverse complement.
ATCAGGAAATGAGGGTTTTCTGGACATCTTAAATACTTTACTTGAAATAAACTAGGGTATTTTTTTAGTCCTAATCTGTTGCTTTGAAGCTCTTTTGAGTACCCTTATTAGTAGACTGAGATGGAGAAGAGTTAAAAAAAACATGTGAAAAGTTTGCATTATGAAAGTTTGCTGGACTTTGTCAGCTTGGTTTGTTTTAATTAGGGGGAGAAAGGCAGTTAGCAAAAATGTTTTTCCAGCTCATTCCCCTTTCAAAGGATGTGGTACAATTAAGTGTCTTTCATCTAAGCATACACAGTCTTAACTATGCGGAGGGAGGAAAGTGGTAGCAATAACTTCTGATGCTAAAGGTATCTAGGCTTCTTGAGTAGATTTGTCAGTCATCAAGATGTGTTGCCTCTTAGGGTGAGTTTTAAGACATTTGATTAAAGTGTCTTCTGGCAGGTCATCTCCTCCCTAGAAAAACCAAGGCAGTGGCGGTCACTGTAAAAGCTAATACTCTGGCCTATAAATTTGTCCTTCTTTGGATTATTGCTGTGAGTTAAAGTACAGGTAGGGAAACAAATAGTTGTGATTTTGAAGTCTACCTGCTTGGGTTTAGCTTGAATTTGTAGTTCAGACTAGTCAGGCAGGTAAATGTGTGAATTAATGAAGCAGCTGTTGCAAATGGGTGAATGAATCAGTGGCAACAGAAAGGAACACTGCTGGCCAGCTGTCTCAGCAGATTTTGTTTTCTTACCAGGATGCTAAATCAGGCTGGTCCTTAACCTTTCATGAGTCACAGGTACTTGTCCTTCTGATTTATAAATTACATTGTTGCTACATCAGTTGCTGTGTATTACTTTAAATAACCTGTTGCAACAATTGCAGCAGGGTGTGGGATGACTAAGTCTTACTTTGGCAAATGGCTCTGCACTGAACTGGGCTAGTACCTAACTGTGCTACAGACCTACTCTGGTTTTTTGTATGAACAGGTTCTTTGATTTCCACTGAGTTAATCTGCGGGACATAATGTATTATAAATAAATGTTAAATAAAATCCTGCTCATAGTACATGCTTATATATATATATTTATATATAATTATGCATAAATGTATTTAACATGTTGTATTACTGAATCGCTTAAAACTTGAATTGATAAGCTACCATCCTCTGTTCTGGAGTCTACAGTTCTCCAGTCCACATGTCAGTCAGTGCTGCTGTCTAGGGACACTGGAGTTGGCTCTGCCTCAAGCTAGTCTGAATTTAGCTGGTTAGCATGAAATTGAAGTCTGATTTAGCTTCTGTAGAGAAGCTTTGAAGTGTTTTAACCATTTTACCTAATGACATTTTGGGGCCTCTGCTGAGCCTCGTAAAAGTCTGCAGATGTATCACTTGAATCTGAAGTGATGGGACCCACTGTACTCTCAAGAACTGGAAAGTGCTCTAGGTACCATTACCACTATGTGCTTTGGGTTCAGGAGGCTTAGCAGCTGGAATTGACTTATGATAGGCAGAAATGCTCTGTAGTTCTTTTGGATTCTTGAAAACGATATGAACAGGGTAAAAGATTGTTGTTGTCATGCCCAAAAAAATCTAAAAAAGCTTAAATACATTTGGAAAGTAAAGGAATCTTAATTGTCTAGGCCTGTTACTGGATGAAGATAAAGTTGTTGGTAATGGTGCAGAAATAAGTATTCAATAAAACCTTCCTGAATCCTGAAAGGGGAAGAAGTGTCTGATTATGTTGCATGAACTGCTTTTCAGTCCATTAATAGCAAAAGAGGATGTTTAAAACCCAAATTTATTAGGAATAAACATTTTGAAACAGGACTTGTCCTACAGTCCCTGTAAGGAGGAAAGCCCATCTGTTCATCTTGAAACCAAACAAAAAAACACCATGGTCTATCAGAAAGATTGCAGAATATGGAAATAACGTTCATGTTTCGTGCCAATATTCAAAAAAGGTATAACCTGAGTAGCTGTAAGCTAGGTTGTCTGATGTCCATCACAGGCAAAATTGGAAACTCTGACATGGATTTTTGTTCACAAGGGAAAAGCATAATTACAATTCAGTCAACACGTCTTTCTTAGACAGTAGGTGTTGTCAAACTTGTTCTCAGTCATTGAGCTTACAGATTTGGTAGTCTAGTTGTGTAGATATGCATTCGTTAAGCTTGACTTTGTGTCTCAAGACTGGCTCACCTGCAGATCTGAGAGGCAGCTGGTTTATTGTCTACTGGAGTTCTGCTAAAACACTATTAGATTTTATACTCCATTAAGATCAGTAATCTGGGAGTGGCTGTAACATCCTTACGGACAAGACTTGTGGCAGAAATAATGACACAAAGTGTATAGATACGTCTTACGTGTTACACTTGGTAACATAGCCACTTACAAATGCCAGTTGTGTTCTCTGTCACTCTGGTGCTCTTTTCTTTATAAAGCCAAATGCATCATTACACATTTAGGGGGGAGAATCCAGGCTGCATCTGGAGACTTGAAATACGGATCAGCAGTGTTGTTCTTGGTTGTAGATAAATAGAGTGAAAAATGTTGCTGCAAAGTTCAGTGTTCTACAAAGGCTTAAAGTGATATTGGTAAAATTGATTTGAGCATAGGAGAGAGTTGCAAAATGGTTTTGATGTTTTGATAGAAAGTTTTCTAATTAAAGGGATTTATTTTATAGGCACTTTTTTTTTTGTCACTGTAAGACTGGTTAAGCTGTGGAACTGAAAGAAAATGGAGACTTTCTTATGAGGAAATTGAAATAAAAATTGACAACTCTTAGTCTCAGTGGCAGTGACTAGGTGAGTTTAAACCAGTCTATACTAGGCTTAGTGAGTTGTCTTGTTTAGCCTCACCTAGAAAGTATTGAATTGTGTGGCATAAACTTAAAGAACAGTAATAATACTAATTTTGTTCAAGTGCTGAAGGGAGGAAGGTTTTTTGGTCTTCATTCATTTGAGATGATGCCAAATATTTCAAAAGATCCTGAATATCAGCATTATGCTGAGGCAAGTTCAGTCTCGACAGAGCAGTTGTAGTTGTGGTCAACTGTTGGCTTTTTCCAATAATTTTACAAAGTTTTGGTTCTCTAAACTTGTGTTCAGAGATCTCCTGAAGTGATGCAGCTCTTGTTGCCAGTTCTTTTTACTGCTGTTTCCTCACTTTAGCTTGTAGCTGTTTGCTTTCATTCCCAGGGGAAGAAAGGAAAATTTGGGAAGTTCCATGTAGGTTTAGGGATGCAGATGGCATTTCTAGAAGGTTCATGTCATCCAAGCCAACTGTGTCTGACTGTGCCTTGTCTGTGATAGAAGTCAAAAGACAAGGAACGGGGTTAAGGTGTCTGCCAGATATTTCTGGTTTGTGGAATAATTTTTGTCTATGCATTTGTTGACCCTCCCTGCATACTCATTTTACACAAGGTAAAGTTTCCTTACGCTTTTTAGACATCAGTTTCCTTCAGTGTTTTACAGTTACGTCTACTTGGCTCATTTATCCAAGGTGAAGCTAAATCTAACTCTGTGTAGTGTAGCAGCTGATGTGTTGTAGATAAGACTCATCTCCTGTTCAAAAGAGCTTAAAGTATGTTTTAATTTGAACAGTCTTGAAGTTTTGCTTATCCCATGAGATACTTTAAGTGTACCAAATAGAGGAGGGTCAACTGAAGAAGGGGTTTCTGAAATAATGTTACTAAGGACCATATTTACAAAATCATTGAATTGTGTTTTGCATGCCAGGTATGTGAGTTTTTCCATTAAATATGCTTAAAATGACATCGCTAGTCACCATCGCTTTGTAAAAACAGTTTTTCTAAAGATGAGAAGTTAAGATCTAAATATGGAGTGGAGCTTGGCCAGGAAGTTAACTGGCTGTTCATATGTACTACTTTGGCCTGTGAGCCAGAATGAATGCCAGCACTTGAAGAGCTTTGGCTCGGGGGAACTCAGAGTCCATCATTCAGTAACTGCTGTTCAGTATCAGTGTGATTTGAAGCCTCCTCTGTGGCACCACGGTTGTCTTGCACACAAACAAAATGGAAGGAAATTCGGGTTATTGGATTGTTACCTTTGCAAGAGCAGTGTAACTCAGTAACTTAAGGCCACAGAGATGTTCAGAAGACTGGTAGGGGCTGAGAGAACTGGGCTTTTTTGGCCTTAAGAAAAGAAGGTTTGGGGGAGACTTACCTTCGTTAACCAGTATTTAAAGGGTCGCTACAATGTAGGTGGAAACTCCATTTTTACAAGGAGTCACATGGAAAGTTGAGGGGTAATGGATAAAAGTTACTCCTGAGGGGCTTGTGATTAGACAGAAGAGGAAAACTTTTCACAATGAGAATAATCAGGCATTGGAATAATCTCAAAGGGAAAGTGGTGGATTCCACAACATTGGTCACATGGGATTTGGCTGCATAGGGTTCTGGGCTATCTTGTCTAGACTGTGCTTTTGCCAAGTGTGGTGGTTTAACATCAGCTGGGAATTAACCTAATAAGCCACTCCCCTTCCCTCCTGGCCCCCCTCTGCAACAAAGGCAGAGACTGTGGGTTGAGATATACTGAAAGCAAACAGCAATGAAGTAAGAAACACACTAACAGCAACAGTATTAATAACAAAAGCATGCAAAAGAGAAGGTGCTTTAAGCACAAAAGGTGTTCACCACCTTGACTTAGTAAGACGTGGCTGTCAAGAGGAAAAGAAGATAGGGGATGTTCCTGTGGTGGCTATTCCCAAGACAAAGACAAGATGGCGGACACTCTGTGGCTGGTGCTCCCTGAGCCTGAGACAACATAAAATGACAGACAAAAAGCTGGATTGTCTGTGTTGCACCACCAGCTTTTCCAGACCACTGGGCTCGGACTTGCCACCCCTCTCTTCCTGGATGGCTCTGCTGAGCTGGGCTCAGGCTCACTGCTGCTCCATTCCCAGGCTGCACCACTTGCCTCACTGCTGCTTTTTGGAGCCACATCCTTGCTGTGTTTGCCACTTTTCTTGGAGCTGTGTCCCAGCTGCATTCACCTCCTGGAGCTGTGTTCTCTGAGGAACGGGAAGGAATGGATGATAGAGGGGGACAGAGTCTGAAGTGCTGGTTGGCGGCAGCGCTGCCGCAACTGGCAACTTTCCCAAGGAAGAGAGGGAACAAAATGGTGCACTTTGGGGTGTACTTGCCTTTTTCTTCCCCTTGAAACCACGCCCCCCCTCCCCATTCCCACTATGGGTGGTAGGGAATAGCAGGCCAGGCATGCCCACATGGCTCTAAGCTCCACCCCTGTGGGCAAACCTGGGACACCCAGGAGAGGTTGGACCAGCTGATCCTTGAGTCCCTTCCAACCTCATGTTCTGTGATTCTGTGAACTGCGTTGCTGCTTGTGTTTCTGGGTTTCTTTTTGTGTTTGGGGCTTTTTTTACTGCTATTCAATGGAACTTGTAATGGAACTAATAAGGATCATGTATTTTTTTTTCAGTGCAAACTTCTCTTACAGATGTGCTGAATTAATAATATATGCTACTGCTCCTGTAATTTTTTCTGTTTTTCTTGCTAATGGTCAAGTATATTGTTGTCCCTATTCAGAGGATGTTAAAATGGAATATAAGCAGCAATCCCAGCATTCTGAAAGTTCAGGACTCCTTTTGTCAACAGGTTTCAAACTCAAGAGTTTCCTTCTGCTCTGGTGGACCTTTGCATTTTTAGCTGCACAGAAGCACAGCTTTAGTGAGAGGAATAAAATTAGTACATCCAAGGGTTGAGTTTGTTGTGGTGGTTTTTTGTTTGTTTTTGTTTTTTAAGCACTAGCCATCAGCTTGCCTTTTCTTTGAAAAGTGGGTTAAGATGGAGTAAAATTCCTGTCAGATTCAGGAGGCATAAGTAACCTATTTACTGTTATGTGAAAATGTAGATGGTTGCAGTTCTGTTTGTAATAAAGTGGAAGGAAACTGTGCACCCTGTTCTTTTTTTTCTAAACAAGACTCCGCTAAGCACTGATTCCCATAAAAACTTCAACCTTGCTGAGATCGGGAAAGTTCCATGCACAAATGGAAGTTCACATTAAAATCCTGAAGCTTTTTGGGGTCTTGGAATTACTTTCTGACACTTGAGATCCTGAATGGAATCAACCTAATTTGTCAGATTTTCTGAATGTTGCCTGTTGTCCACCAGTTGTTTGAAAACAAAGCAGCCTGCTCAGGATTTTTTCTAGAACCTGTCTTCTTAGTTACACAATTTTTTTGGAAGGAACATATGTGAATTAGCTTAAATTTGATTTAATAATAGTCACCTTGATAAAATTATTTTCCTGGTTCCAGTTTTTTCCCTTTTGTAATCTGTCTCTGTTTAACTGTAGGCTCAAAATAGAAATTGTTGACTCTCATTTGGATGTTGAGATGACTGTTTCCCTGGTTGAAAAATATTCAACGCCCCATTACCTTCTTGATCACTAGTATATCTACCAAAAGAAATATTTTCTCTTTGGTGATTGTTTTCTCTCTTTGGAGCTTTTCCAAGGAAAATCACTTAGGCTGTTGATGGTGTGGAAGAATGTTGAGAACTCCATGTTAGTATTCAGAATGTGCTGTTATGGAGTTCTTAACTGCTGCTTATCTAGTTTCCGTAGCAGTTAGCTAAATTGTAGTTATTGTCTGTATATTGTACATTTATTTTGGTTGGATCAGTAAGAAGTTTTTGGAAGTTTTAAAGTACTTAAGAGTACCGGGACAGTTGTGATGACTAGGTGTTGTGAAGTATATATGTGTGTGTTGTGGCACTTGCAGCTTGAGATAAATGAGCATTTTAGCTAGCAGTGTAACCTTTCCCCTTTTTGTGGTCTGTTTGCTGTTTACCTTTGGGTAGTCAGCTCTTTTTAGAATGAGTGCATTGATGGACATTTTCATTGACTACAATTTACTGTATTTCTCAAACATTAGTCCTAAGAAATCTTGTTTGTGAGGAAGTAGGATTAAATTCAATTTAGTAACTTCAGTATTAACTAAACCTCACACTTTGTGCATTTTAGGCTTGTTTTTTTCTTTGATTAACTCTTAAGCAGGTCTTTGTGCTGATGCATTGGGCAGTCATGGGTCTAAGTGTGGGTTCTTTGATCCTGTGTCTGTTCTTGCTTCCTATACCCTGGTACCCACTGTCTCAGGTAGTCAGTGGGATTGTCAGGGCTTTGAGAAGATTTTAGGGCATAATCTAAATGCAAGGCATGTTCACTCTACCTTCCTGTTCTTCCACGCAAGAAGAAAAATTCTCTCTTCTGTACATGTTGATGGAATAATCCCTCTTCAAGGAAGGGGTTTTGTAATGGATTTGTTCGGAGTAGATAGTGTGCAAATATTTAAAGGTATGTCGTGGGGCTTTGAGGGTTTCTTTGTTTGATTTATTTTGTTGTTGTTGTTGTTTGTTTGTTTGCCTTTTTTAAAAAAAGCAAAAAAGCTTTTCATACTTCAGTTAGTTGGGACCATTGAATTAGACTTGCTGAATCTGCAGAGGATTAAAGTTAGGATTCAACTATATGTCTCATATCTCTGGATTTAAATGTCTTCATGTGATCCTAACAAATCTTTAACACTTAAAAGAATCCTTCACACTTTCAGACTATTCTTACCACACATATTCCTTCTAGATTGGGTACTCTGGGATACCAGTTTTGGTCATCATCTGGATGGTTCTGGTTACAGTTAGAATCGTAGAATATCGTGAATTGGAAGGGACCCACTAGGGTCATCAAAGTCCAGCTCCTGGCCCTGCACAGGACAGCCCCAGGGATCACACCCTGTGCCTGAGAACCTGGTCCAGGTGTTTCTTGAACTGGCAGGTTTGTTTCTGTGACCACTTCGAAGTATTTATATTAATAGTAACTATACTGAAGTAGATACACTGGTTTGTGTCAGTGGTAAATAAAAGGAAACTACTCTTCCTTTTTAAAATTAAGACTACTACTATTAAAGAAATCTCTTTTACTGTCTTTAGATGAATGGCAGTGGCTCTTGGTGACTTGGATCCTTCTTGCAAATCTATAGAGAGTAATGGCTATGTATGCAGTTATCATCTCTGTGTTGAAGTGTTTTAATGAATCGTGGTTTAGGGATACTTTGAAACTACATGGGAAACCCCAGGGAGAAACAGTACTTTTATCTCTTCTGAAAGATGATCAGTGGCTGTGAACACGTGTCCCGTAGAGTGTAGTGCTTTCATTTTTCACTGCTTGTGTGTATTTTACTATCTCTTAAGAATAAACCTGTCCTGGAGTCTATAGCTATTACTGTTGAAGATTAAGCATCCTGTCCAGCATCACAGATTTCACAATTACACAGTATAATCTGCTCAGATTCTGCAAGTAGTGTAGTGAGCTTCAGACCAGGAGGTAAGGTCTGTGCTCTATTTTTGTTCGTATTAAATATTCGAGCCCCTTTTCACTAGGAGGCTATTACTGAACTTAAAAAGGGAGTTTATCAGGAGAACACCAGGTACTGACACCTCTATAAAGAAATTAATTCTCTGTTAGTAAACCAGTAACGGGCATCGCAGCTCAGTTTCTGGTATACCCCTTATCTTTTATGAAGATGTGTTGGATTTGTTGGCAAAGCGTACCTTTTAAATGAAGGGATTTTTGGTAAATATCTGCAGTTCATTCAAATTGGCAAGGCAATGCCAGAAGCATTAGGGTTGCTCTTAAAAGGGCTCCTGGACACCAGAGAGAAAGAGCCTGCGTTTTGTCATGCTTACATTAATTATATACACTCATCAATACGGTACAAGTATTGTCTGTGCTTTAAAACATACTCAATGCAGTTGTGCTGGAAACTTAAACGTCTCTTTAAGAATAAGTGAAAGACCCAGATTTGGTGCAGACAAATTCTGTCTGAATTTGTTTTTTTAAAAAGGAGACTGCTTTTGCTTTTTGAATTACAGTTTAAAGCAGTAGAGCCTTTAGATTACCATTTCCGTGTATTTGCTATAGGGTCTTAAACATCACCTTCAGGCCAGTGAATTAGTTGTGATAAGGGAGGTCTCCACTCTTTTCTCAGAGTAGCCACTTCTTCACTTTGCCTACTGTTGCTTCTTATCATGATGACTTTATTCTCCCATCAGTAGTTCAGCTGGAAGATCAATAGTTGGTCCCTGTGTCTCTTAGTTATACTAGTGGGACCTCTTGTGATTTTTTAAGTTGAAGCTAATTAATGGTGTTACTCATTAACCTGAATTTCTGTGCACTTCAATTTTCATTAAATCATGCCATAACTGTAGTTCACATAGCCGGCTTAAATGTAGTTGTTTTAAAACTAAATGGAGTTATAAATGATTGGACTGTGGTGAACTCTCTTGGATGGTAAGCAAAAAATAGGCTAGAAAATACTGAGGTAAAAAAAGACATGAAAAAGTTCATCTTCAGAGTATTTCACTGTCTCTTCTTAACCACAGATGGGATTTCAGTTAATTTTAAAGTAAAATCTGAAGTGCAAAATTAAGAGGTTTGGTTCTGAGTATCCATGTTTATACTGTAAAGGTGTTTGTTCTCATTAGGTACAATGAAGCAAATCTTCCACATAATTGCATTAGTGATACGTGACATTAAAACTTAATTGGCTTATTTAAAATATCTTGCACATCAATTTTTTTCAGATTGTGAAAATTGAAAAGGTCGTGAGTGCAGTTTAATATTCCAGGGTGAGAGATTTCAATTTTAGTACAATTTGTAGAAATTTAATTAGGAAACATGACCAAAAGAAAAAGGATGTTGAATGCAAATTAGGCTGTTCATTAGAGTATAGAAGCTGAAACATCTTGAAGTATTGTGGAAATTTGATTGCACATTCAGTAAGTACCTTGACTGATTTTTTTTTTTAAGTTATTTTTATTTTTTTAAGTAGAAGTTACTCTAATTGTTCTTCAGGGTGTAGACTTGATCTAATTGTCATAGTCACTCTAAAATAAAATGTGCTTCCTTTTTCATGGACTTCTCTTTTAAACAATATTTTTGTTCTGTAGGAGATTGATGAAGCCTGCAAGAGGATAAAACGTGAAATTGATGATTTGGGTCCTGAAGTTGGTGACATCAAAATCATTCCATTGTATTCCACCCTTCCTCCACAGCAACAGCAAAGGATATTTGAACCTCCCCCACCAAAAAAACAAAATGGAGCAATAGGAAGAAAGGTAAATACTATGCTGTTTCAGTATTCTCTTCTGTAAGTATCTCCTCACAGTTGGGTGGGCAATGAAATAAGAGTTTCAGCTGCTTTAAATATATTTGGACAGTGACAAGTAGAAGTTTTTATCACATTAGAATTTTTGGGTAACTTGGAATTTGTTTCTCAGTGCAAATCAAAGTTCTGTCTTCTGTCTATGTAAGGCCAGGATGTTGTAGTAACAGTTTGATTTGACTGAATGGAAGTAGCATTCATATAATTTTCTTATGAGAAATATGATTTATGTGGAGGGATGGGATTTTTTCTGTAGGTAATTATTTTGAGACATGCTCTTTTTTTTTTTTTAACAAAATGGAAGTTCTCTTCAGGGGAGGTTGTCAGGCAGGTTTTCTGTTTCTTACAATTTTGAGAAAGGTGCAAGTTAAAACAAATATGTTGAAGTTAGAGGTTTGTGTTTTCTGTAGTAGTAAATAAGGAATTGTTCTTTCATTGGGCAAAATGGATTGAGGAACTGAAAAACTTGAAATGGCACAGTAAATGTTCTTCATAAAACTAGTATGTCAGTGCTCAAGTCATCCACATTAGAAGCTATGTGGTTATTTTGCTAAAACTGAACATTGGGAAGGAATTGTGTTAGAGCTTCCTGAAATTAAACTAATGCTCTATGAAACCAGCAATCACAAAGCTAAGATTTTGATGGTCTAAGCTGAATCATACCAGGTGCTCTAGGCAGGGTTTCTTCCTTGGTTGTTTGCTTTTTTGTGCAGTGCAATGCATGTAGAATACTAGTGACAACTTCCTAGTGTTCTGGAAGAGTAAAGCGCTTAATAAATTTAGTGAAATTATCTTAGTTTTCCTGTTGAAGCTGACTGCAGGCAGCATTCAGTCTGAAATTGTGAAACTAATGCTTCAACAAGATTGTATTAGTAAATGACTTAAATGAATGAAATTTCTCTTAGGTAGTGAACAAGTGGTGGCTGTGTATTTCATTAAATTTTCATTCATGTTTAAAACTGTACCTTTCAAGATAGGCAGTTTTTGGTTTTCTGCATAAGAGGATAAGTGCAGAGTGTAGCTTTCGTTATGTTGAGCTGACAGACCAGTACCAGTCTCTGAGAGGAAGACACTCTTGGTGTAGCAGCTGTTTCACTACAAGAAAAATTGTTACACCCAAAAGGTACCAACTAGAAACAATAAGTAGGCAGCAGATTCAGACGTATGAAGTTACTTTTCCTCTTTGCCTGCTTTGGCTGAAATTCTCAGGCTTCCATGTTTTAGTTTTCATCTTCATAACAAATCTAGCTATCAGTGAAAGTGTGTCTGTGTTGCAGATTTGTTTAAATGTTGGTTTAGTTTCAGTTGGTCTTGATGATCAAGATCTGTAAAGAAAAACCATGTGTTGCTGTGCCTCCATATCTTTGAACCAGTCTCCTGTGAGAGTCAAACCTAGGCTCTAGAACTGCTGAAGAGAGAGCTAGCAGGTGGTGTGAACGGTTTCAAAGGCTCTAATGGTCATAAAAATGTAAGTGAAGTGCTTGCAGTGTCTCTTGAGCTTTAACTTGGTGAAAGGAAAGATACTGGAAATTGTGTGGCATCTTGTAGTAGCTATGATGGTAACAGCTAGTAGCGACACAGGTTGATAACTTAGCACTTTTTTTTGTTCCTCTTTGGGCTAGGAAAAAATCAGCTCTTATTGCAAGAAAGCTTAAGATTAGAGATAAAAAACCCCACAGTTAATCGGAGTATTTAATTGATACTGTGGAGGAATATGAAGATGACTTAACAAAGAACATTTCTATTCTTGTCCCATGTTATAGGCTCCTTGTCTTATCCCTTCTTTTTGAACTGTTCTAGTTTGTTTCAGCAGTCTTAGGGATTGCTGGTTAATACATATGCAATATAGATGTATTTTTAGATGTAGATGCTATGTCTATTTTAATATTGGAAATAAGGTGTTTAAATTCATTTCAGTAACTGCAAAACTGCAGCTAAAGCTAATTAGGTACAATTTATTACTTTATGTAGTTCAGTGCTAATTTCAGTTGTTTGATTTCCAGGTAACTTTGTACTTTGACTTAGGCTTGAAAGTTCTGGTGTAATTTCATCACCTTCTTTCTTCTTTTTTTCCGAATTCCTTGTGTTTTTACGTTAATGAATTTTAGTTTTTTTGAGCAATGTGACATTAACAAATGATGTCTGTACATACAACAGCATCCACTGTATAAATAACTTTTATCATTCTACTTTTGGAAAGTTCTGTATGAATCAACTATAAATTAAGTAAATTCAGGTACAAGTTAAATTGCTGTACCTTTGTGGACTAAGCATTCTAACAGTATTGAGTTCTTGGTAGTGAAGTGTCCTAATAGAAGTCAGTGATTAAAAGCACAACCAAAATCTTTTGTTGCTTCTCTGTAATTGATATTTAAAGATTTTGAGTACAGATGGTTCTGTACGTTATCAGATAAAGAAAAACTTTGAACCTTTTAGATAGGGTATATTCTGTTACAGCAAGCTGAATGTAGATTGTCTGGCCTTTTAATATGGAAGTGTGAGTTTAATTTGCATATTTGTCTTGCAAATTTTTAATGAAAATATATTGCAATTTTTCTCTGAATTGCCTTTATGTATGTGACCTTTCTCTCTATATCTATCTCTATAATATGTGCAGGTTACATGAGAATGAAATGTGTACAGGATTTTTTTGTTTGTTTGTTTGAGGAATTTTAAGTAGCACATTGTTTCAGGGTGAAACACCGTAATTCCATATTGACAGTGTTTTTTCCACCAAAGTATTGCTTTCAATATATCGTAGTGTTTGGGCAAGCTTAGACCTTAAGTCTACTTAAGAAGAGACAAGCTGAGTGTAATAAGTAGCTGACTGGCAAAATGATCAGCCAGCAGGAAGGAGAATCAGCAGGATTATCAATCCAGTCCAACCACTGGCTTCATTGTAATACTGAAGTGTTAGGGGCCTCTCCAATTCTAATTGCTCAACTGAAAGCAGTGATGACAAAACTCTCTGAAATTAAGACATGAAAGGTAAGTAGTTCTGATGAAGTGCCACACAAGTTTTGGGCCTTTTCTGAGATAGCTGATTAAACTTGCTAATAATGAGTTTCAGTGTGGCAACTGTTGGGACGAGAGCTAATGGTATCTATGGACTGTTACACTGCATCTCTGGACACAATATTTAAATGGAGGCAAATTAAGCCTCAGAACTCTGGTATTGCCTTGAATTTTTGCATGAGACGTAGCCTTCAGAAAGTTAATAGAAATTTGAGAATGTAACATTTAGGATCTGTAAAGGTGTTTGAACATCTGGAGATAGAAAAAGATGAAGTTAAAATTAAGTACACATTGTTCAGGATTTTAGCTGGAATGTATTGATAACTGCTTTATTGCAACCCAAATAAAAGAAAATACTGTGCTGGTACTTTATACAGTCTTTGATTTAATATTATTTAACCAATTTGCCCTGTTCAGGCTTTAAAAAAAGGTAAAAAGCGGAAATTAACAGATGATGTTGAAGGGATCCAGTGTAATTTGTTGTTCTGTACCAGACAAGTGAGAAAAACTTTGAATAGCGGTTTCATAAGTAAAATTTTTGCTCTTCTGCTTTTTCTCAGTTAACATTTGTTGCGTTAATAGACTCACAGAAAAGCAAAAAGAGTGGACAAAATCGTTCTTTTCACTAGAAGTTCAATTGGTTGATTTCAGATCATCCTATGAAAGTGTTGGAGTGCAGCTCTGGTCGTTACTGATGCAGTGAAGGAAAGTTTGCTGAATATTCTATGTGCAGAGACAAAATCAGAGCTCTTCATCGTCACAATGAAGTCGTTTCATTTAATTGTTTGGTTTTTTGGGTTTTCTTGACAGGTTGTTGTGTCCACTAACATCGCTGAGACATCATTAACAATAGATGGTGTTGTGTTTGTGATTGATCCTGGCTTTGCAAAACAGAAGGTAAATACTATTCTGTTTTTTCTTTCTTTAAAGTAGGAAAGATGCTGGAATCTGGTTTGCTCAGGTAACTGTTCCCTTTGCAGACACCAGGTCTTTTTTCCACTTGAAATCTTAAACTTGGTTGTTGTGGTTTTGTTTTATTTTTAACTTACAGGTTTGCATTTAGTCTGCAAATTTTAGATAGAAGAATTTTATTTTAAAAAAGAAAAACATGAGAAGTTTGAGTTAAGCCTGGAATATGGATTTTACAGATACTTTAGGAAGGCTGGTTTTGTACTGTGTGTCTGTGCTTGAGAATGCTCAAGTAAAACCAAGAAATTATATGAAAGTAAATTAAAACTGGTGCTAGAAGCTTCCTCTTCTTTTAAGTCACTCCAGTAGAAAACTCCAGCACTAAAATAGTAAGAAAGAAATGATACATACTGTTTTGTATCAGTATTTGTCACGTCCGGTTGCTGCCCTGAAGATTGTAATCAAGATTGTATTTTCTTGGAACATCATAGGATGTTCAGAGGAACAGAAGTAGTTTTCCTATAGTCAACCCAATAACTAAAGAAAGAATAAAATGCATATCATAATCGTAATTCAGTTTTTTCACTAACTGTACCTCTCTTTACAACTTGGTTTCTTAGACTTTTCGTTTGTCACTGGTACACACTGTCAGCCTTTTAAACTTTTGCAAAATGTGACAGACATAGAGCAGAACGTGAGTACAGTAAGCCAGTGCATCTTCATGCACAAGCTTCCATCACCATTTAGGTTGAGTTTTTTCACAGGTAGTTCCTATACCAGAAGAATACCTTCTGTAGTAAGAACTAAAGTTTTTTGTACATATTTTATACTTACACCAGAAAGGTGTGAAAACATGGACCAAGAACATCTTCAACTGAAACTACTGTATGATACTGCCTTTTTTTACAGTTTATTCCTTTCCATGAGCCCTATTGAGTTGGCAGGGCTGCTGTTTTATCTATGACTGCAGTGGAAATGTTACAGTAAATACCAGCACGTATTTTGTACTGTGACAATCTGCATGTACCCTTGAAATAGTTTTGTTTTGTCATCAGCTTCATTTTTACAGTTCTGTTGAACCTTAATGTTAGATTTTTCTGATCTCTAGAACATAATTATTCGACCTCATAATTACATCAAGACAATTTTTTTTATGGAATTTTTTGAGCATCGTGATTGTTTAGCACTCTATAGAACAAATTGGACATGTTCCTTTTGCCATGAAAATCTTAAACTAAAAATACACACATTTAAGAAGAACAGGGAGCCTGGCAGGAGTTGCTGTTAACAGATGAATAAAAAAATGCTGGTCTCTAGACAGTTGTATTTGAAGCTCTCTGTCGCTGATCCAGAGCATTTTGTAGCCAGTTTTTTTTCTCCTTTCAGATATATACAACTTGAGATTTCCTAGGCAGAAGCTGTGCTTGAGAATATGTTTAAAGCAGTCTTTATTTTTTCAGGTAGTTGTCTTATCCATGAACTGTTTATTCTTTTCCTTCTTTCCTGCTCTGCTCCCACTTTCGAATAGGTGTACAACCCTCGTATCAGGGTGGAGTCTCTGTTGGTGACTGCGATCAGTAAAGCTTCTGCTCAGCAGCGAGCTGGCCGTGCCGGCCGTACTCGACCAGGGAAGTGCTTCAGGCTCTACACAGAGAAGGCTTACAAAACTGAAATGCAGGTACGGTTACTTCTTTTAGATTACCTTGATAAGCACATCTGATTCAGGTAGTTGAGTGCTGTGCTGTTAAACAAAATCAGAATTTGAATGCTTCTGGAGTATAAAGGGTTTGGAAGAACAAGTGTTTTGAATTGTCTTTTTTTTCCCCTCCCCCCCAGGACAACACATACCCTGAAATTTTGAGGTCTAACTTAGGATCTGTAGTATTACAGCTCAAGAAGCTTGGTATAGATGATTTGGTGCACTTTGATTTTATGGATCCTCCAGGTATCTATTTCCATCTTTCCAATCTTTATTTTTGTGACTATTTTATATAATGACAACATGGAATAAATTCTTTTACTTTTTTTTCCCTTTTTTTTTTAACTGTAGTCTGTAAGGAATGTCTTTTGTTTATCCTGAAATTTAGTGCTCTGTGTCATATTAAAACAAACTTTTTGTATTTCTGTCTTATGTAAAAGCTTTTAATGGAACCAAGGAATCTGCTGAATTCTCCTTGCCTACAGAGAATAAGAGAAAATTATGGGCATTAGAAAGTCTATTATTTGAAATTCTTTTACTTATCACCTTGATTACACATTCTAATTGTGTAAAATTGGCCAGTGTTGTTAAAGCTGAATACATGGTTTTAGCTCAGACTGTAAAGTTTATGTGTATCTTCTTTCTAAGTGTTAAATGTTCATATATGCTTCCAAAATAACTGGCTTGTATTGCTAATTAAAAATGTAGATCAGCCATATATAAATGTTAGTTGTTTTTTTTCCCCCTAAAATAAAAATATAGTCTGTAAGCTTTTAAATAGTTCTACAGAATAATTGAATACTTGAATTTCCATCTTTTTTAATATGTGGTTTAACACAGACTCTGTATGAGAAATGTAGGATTAAGAGAACATTCTTGCTGGTTTTGTGAAAGACTGTAGATACCTAAAGGTGACGTGGCTGAGATTTTAGGGCTGCATTGATCTATTTGGTATGGAACAAGGAAAAAGGTATCTGCAGGGAGAGAAAGTGATATGATACTGAATATATCACAATGCCACTGCTGTCTGAATTTTGAAAAGCAGTAATCTTCAAATATTTAAAGTTTGTGATTAAGTTTAAAGCTTTTCTAAATAAGTTTTGTTTCCTCCACCCAACTCCTATTCATTCACACCTGGGTGTGTTTTACTGAATTTGGTGGCAGTTTTGTGTTTGGATGCTAGTGTATGGAGAACCAAAAGGAAAAAAAGATAGCTTATAGTAGTCTGTGCTTCCTCATTTTTTGCTGATTCAGAGCAGTTTTGTTAACGTGGCTACTTACATACTTCTTTCTTTCAGCTCCTGAAACTCTGATGAGAGCCTTAGAGCTTTTAAATTACCTGGCTGCTTTAAATGATGATGGAGACTTGACTGAGTTGGGATCCATGATGGCTGAATTTCCATTGGACCCACAGCTGGCTAAAATGGTTATTGCAAGCTGTGACTACAACTGTTCTAATGAGGTCCTATCTATTACTGCCATGTTGTCAGGTAATAGCAGGAAAAGAGATACTAAACAAAATGCAGATCTTCAGTTTGGGGGAAATTTGAGTTTTCCACATTTAAAAAAATCCTGTATTTCTAATAAAATTAGAATTGTTTTTTAAAACTTCATATATGGGTTCAGTCATTATAGATATATGTAGAAATCGTGAACCTAATCAATAGTAGTGTTAAGAAATTAACACACATAAAATGGTCAAAAAGTTTACCCCTAATATCAGTTCAAAGTGTATATATTTGAGTTGTTGGGTGGGGGGAGGGAAGCAGGGTAGTGGAACAGAAATTTCTATTCAGGCTCATAGACAGGATCAGAAATGTCAGTTCAGCCATTCAGTTTAAGGCAGTGACATTTGCTACATATTGTGCATTATTCTGCACTTTGATAAATCTCAGTATTCTCAAAGGGATTACAGTCTAATTTATATTAAACCACAAGCTTGTACCTGAAGTACATTTCTCAGTCATTAAGTGGCAAAACTGGAGAACAGTCATTACTTTCAAAGGGAAAAAAGAATCTTGGGGCGAGGATATGTCTTGATAAGAATTGACTTAAGTGCACAGCTGTACTTTGCTGCTGTGTCACATGAATAGCTCTGTGTCAGAGCAGAGCTACTTGCTCAGAGAGCTTGATGGGGAGGAAAATGTTACACACAAACCTTGTATTTCATTTCCCAGTTACATAGAACTGGTGTTGGTTTATAGTTAGAGGTCATAGGACAAGCTACAAATGGGGTATTCTTACTCCAAAGTACTCTTTTGTCTTTGGGGTGTGCTATTTTACCGGTGCTCTCCACAGCACAGGTGTCCTGCTGACATACTTGGTTGGACAGAGGAAAAAAACAAACAAAAAAAACCCCAAAAATGTTTTGACTAAGTGTAAAATCTGTTGCTTCAGTTTAGTTTTACAGTATATTTATATGAAAGTTTTTAAGAACAAGATAAAATGTTTGTTGCAGAGTTATGATTGTTCAGACTCAGAGCAGATGGGCAGGGCAGAATCATATTTTTTTTAATTAAATGGTAGGCTTAATTGCGGAGGTGGTGGTAGGTTGGTGCCTGTCTTCTGTTTTCCCCCCAATATCTACTATAGAACAAGTCTAATATTTTTGTCTGTGGCCTTCAACTGATTTGCCTTACTCCTTTTCCAGTTTACCTTTCCCCAGGCCATGATAGCTTTTTTTGCTTTAAGGCACAAGTAATATAATGATTAGTAAGTTTTGGGGGAAAAATAAAAAATGGGTTGAAGATAATGTGTATGCTATAAGTAACATACTACTCTGAAAAAAACCTCTCACATAATCCTGGTATTTGTGAGGACTATTTCCCACAGTAAGCGACTTTTTTTTAAACCAGCAGCATAATTATATGTTTTGGTGCCTAAAGTCCTCATAAAGATTGTCAGGCTTTGGATAGTAATCCATGTATTAAGTTTGGACTGAATGGGAAACTAGGAAAGGAGCAAAAATAGCATTGAATAAATGAGCAGATGGAATGATTGTACTTCATTTTATAAGAGCTTTGGTGTCTTGATGTGGTATGGAAAGTCCTATTACATATTCAAAATGGTGAGTTAAGACAGTGGTAGAACAATTTGGATTTTTCTTTTATTAATCTGAGTTTGAAATTAAAATTATATTATCTCTTTTTTTCAAATGTAGGACTCACCATTCAGGGTGGTTATTTCACACCTGCCTTTCCACTTTCTTTAATGCATTGGTCTTTGTTGATTTGTTACCACGTGATTCACTGTTGCAGGGTGTATTTTTTTTCTCAAGTTCCGTTCAGTATTCAGCTCACATATTTAGTGCTTTGGGGCTTTTATAAAATAAAGTAAAACCACATGACACCCCACAAAAAAAGCCCTTATCTGATAGATTGTATGTAAAGAGGTGTTCTCATGAGATTACTGGGCTTCAGTTATGAGAAAGCTAATGTAGTCCCAAACAGATGGAAAGAGATAAAGGATTTGTAGCATATTAGCATTAATTTTATTGAAATTTAACCTCTTAAAAATTACATCTACTTTAAACACAACTGATTTTTTTTTCCCGCTGTAGATCTCTTTAAAGTGAATCACAGAATGGGTAAGGTTGGAAGGGATCACAGTGGGTCACCTGGTCCAACCACCCTGCTGCAGCAGACCTCTTATAAGTACTTTCAAGATCTCATGAATTAGTATCAATCTTACAAACTTACTAGAAGGTTGACAGGCCGTGAATTAGGTTGGCTGCAGTACTATTTGTGGTCTTTGCTAGTCTGTATTTGGAAAGGAGGTGGAAAAACATGATTTTTGGATTCAGATCAGACTGAGTCAGATGTGTGTAAGAGAATAAAATGATAGGAGAAAGCTCATCGTGTTGCATTTTTTTAATATGTTTTTTATTTGAAGTAGTGCCAAAGGACAGTTTAACCTTCCACCACTACCGCTGCCATCACAACCTTTAGACTTATTAATACCTTCATTCACATGTTTCTGTATACCAGTGCTGATAACAATACCATCTGGGAAGAGACTTGACTAGGGTGTTCTGGCTAGTAACAGACCTTTGATAATTAAAACTCATGTTTATTTAGACTGTACGGTGCAGTACAGTTTCAGAACTTTTTTACTCTGTCTGTAGGGGCTTTCTGAAAAAGCAAATTTGCAGTTAAAGTGTTTTATTCCATGGGGTGCTAGCTCCTGGTAGAGCTATCAGCACTGGATTTGAACTAAGATCTGTTTAGGCTTCCAGTAGGTAATCTCGATGGCCTTCAGACTAGAGATTTTGATGCCTACATATAGTTCTATTAAAATAATCAGGTACTCTGTAGCTTTGAAACCCTCTTGTCTTACAGATGTGGTTAGGTGTTGATGTACCAAATCAAGGTAGTAAACAGTCCAAGATGCAGTTGGAGGCCATCCTGCCCTGCCCTATGCTCTGTGAACTGACCTAGCTAGGCCTTGTTCCTCTATCTGTGAATGCGTGACTCATCGATATGGGCGTTTGTGTTGGGCCCATACCAACCTTGTTTAGTCCCACAGTGTTTTGTTCGCCCCACGGAAGCAAAGAAAGCAGCAGATGAAGCCAAGATGAGATTTGCCCACATAGATGGAGATCATTTGACGTTGCTGAATGTCTACCATGCTTTCAAGCAAAGTAAGTCTGTCTGTTTTAAGCAAAATTATTTATAATGCTTTGTGCTCCCAGCTTTCGTTCCTGGGTTCTAAGGGTGGTTTGAAAGGCTTGGGCTTGGGTTTTATTATTTAAGTTCTACTTGCCTTTGGGGGTCAAACAAAACCAAAAAAACTACCCAAAAGCATGGAGAAAAGCCAGGCTTTTAAATCAATGCTGGGTAGCCTTGGACAGAAGGAAGCAAGTGTTCCTATAATTAAGAAATATTGGAAGTTTATATGACATTAATTATAAAAAATCTGCATAATTGCTTAGTGATTTATCAGGGAAAGCAGTGCAGAAAATGCTGTGAATTTTGAGAAGGATATGTTCCTAGAACCAGAACCTTTTTAATCCTAACTTTTTAATATAGTTAGGAGTTCTGTAATAAGGCTTTGGAATAGATGAGAGGCAAAGGTTTGATGCATCAACAAGAAGTAACTTAGAGCCTGCAATACATTTATTTAATTTGTGTCATTTTTGTGTATGGAATTGAGGGAAAAATGTGTGGTCCTCCACAGCATAGCTGAAGGATATTTTAGCAGCTTGAAAAAGATAGGAATGAACAGGTGGAGCTAGTTCTCTTGAAAAATGACTACCTGAGTGTCACACTTTTTTTAAGTGACTTATGCTGGTGGCAAGTAGAAAGATGACTATTAACTGCCAACCAGGTTAAATTACTGGCTCCAGTTGCATTTTTCCTGTAAGCAGACGAAAAAACAACAGTCTTTTACCTTGAGTAGAAACCCTGCAACTTAGTGCCTCTTCTGTTTCAGTTTTGATTTAGAAAATTTGTATTGAAACCTTCTAACACTATCATTATATGACAATCCAAAATAAGGATAGCTTCAGAGTTAAAGTCCCAACAGATTTATTCCATGTGTTTAAAACAATAGCTGAGAAACTTCTGTTAAACCCTGTAAATTGGAGACATGTTGCTTTTTGTTTTTCTGTCAGCTTTTTAGTTAACAGGATCCAGGATGTCTTGCAGACATCTTGTGTGGGCTTGTTTCTGGAAGCTGCTGCTTTCGTACTCCGGTTACTGAGGGGTGGAATTATTTTGGGAATCATCTTTTGTTCACTTTGCTTTAAAACTGTGAATTGATTTCTGGCATCAGCTAGAACAATATAAAACATTTATGGGTTGTCTATGATGCACAGTTCAGGTGGCTCAGAAAGTAACATGCTGTGGTACTTCACTATGCAGTAACTGTACAAGAGCTTCATCATTCATACTTGATTTAAAATATATTCTATAAGATAAACTACAGAAAGAACTTGGACCTACCTCAAATTACATAACTTTCCTTCTTTTCAGTGCAAATTGAGAAAAGTCTCATTCTGTACAAGAGTTACCTAAGTTTTAATTCTTGTTAAGGCAGGCTTTGTTGGGTTATTAAACTCACAAAGATTAGAAGAACGTTACTTGAAAAGTAACAGAATTGGTAAGGAGTTTGAAACATGCTGGTATTTATCCTGACAGCATGGCAGAGGCTTGCTGTTTTAGCAGATTTCTTCTTACAGCTACAGCAGTAGGAAGGGTAACATGAGAGTACAGAGTTGTGTTACAGTTGCTGTGTTTTAGCAGCCACCTACATAAACTGCTGTGAGGTGCATCACATTAAAATAGTCTGTTTGTGTAGCTCTTAATTGTTACTTGAATGCTTAATTTAAGGGAATTTCATTTCTCCAATACAGTAAAGTTACGTACAATCATCTTGTGTGTTTGCATGTTAAAGATTGCAGTGTTCCTTACATAGTTAATGTTTTTCACTGCAGGTTTGGAAGACGATTTTTCTAGTTGCAGGGTGTAGTTTTTGAAATGTCCAGAGCTTAGTGGTGTGTGTTATTTCAGCAAAACATTAGTGATTGTGTGTATGTTGTGTTGGTGAGGAGAAAAAAACCTGATTTTTTTCTGTCCTGACCACATGCCTCCTGAATAGAAAACAGTTTTGGCAAGTTACCTAATGCAAGAAATCAGCTGAACAAACTAAAAGCTGCTGTCATCTATAAAAGTTTATGGATTTTTTTTTTTTCTGGTTCATCTGACTGATCAGTTGGTTAGTTGCTGTTTTATTTACATGTTCTAATTTTGATTCATGTTTTCTAATGTTGCAGATCATGAGTCGGTTCAGTGGTGTTATGACAACTTCATTAACTACAGGTCCCTGATGTCTGCAGACAATGTACGCCAACAGCTGTCACGAATCATGGATAGATTTAATTTGCCCCGTAGAAGCACAGACTTTACCAGCCGAGACTATTACATCAACATCAGAAAGGCATTAGTTACTGGGTATTTTATGCAGGTATGTGTGTATTCTCATAGGGAACTTAGTTCAGTGTTTTTGTGGCTTGTAATGTTAATGTGGTTGTTATAATTTGTCAAAACATAATGAATGTTACTTAAATTATACATGGCTAACTATATTGTCACGTAGTTTTTGTCAGGTTGCTTGGTTATTACTCAAGTAGCATGTTCTTTAAACAAATCTCATTTGGAAGAGAATTTGTAGGCAGTCTTACTAGTATCAAAATACCGTTTCTGGCACGACTAGTCAGGAGATGGCCACTAACTTCTGAGTAGCTGAAGAAGTAACTTATAGAGTTACTTATAAAGATTTCTAGTAAGTGCAGAATATGTAGTTCTGAATTATTTGTAATCTGATACAGAACAGGGAAGTATAGTAGTATATAAATATTAACTATATGTAGTCCTAATAGAAGGAGAATATTTTCTCTTGCATACTTTTCCATACTTATATTTCACTTTTAAATTACATGAGCCAGATACTGGAGTACTGGAGCAGGTCTGTAATCTCAAGATGTATGCTGTTTGAAACTCTTGCCATTTCCCTGACAGGCACCCACATAGCACATCTGAACTGGGGCACAGACTTGGGCACCGTGTCTGTTTAAATCGCCCCTGCCAAGGAAACAGTGCCTTCCCCTGGGCTCAGCCAGTCAATCTGCAGCACACGTGTTTCTGGGTTTTCAGAATACAAGAATATCAGTGTCAGGAACTGCATTTCACTGTAATGCAGATACAACATTAAGGCTGTTGGCTGCTTTTAAATATTAAAACAGTTCTAAAGCCTGGCTTGCTGTAACCTTTCAGACAAGCAGGTTAGTCACTGCATTTGGTCCTTGCATTTGGGCCATGTTTTCTGCATATTTCTTAGGGAACACTAGTGTTCCCACCTACACCTTTAATTCTATAATGTTCTGAAAGACAACAGTTCTGCCCAGCAGTCCATTTTGGGCTGCAGGGCAGGTTTGAGTGTCACAGCTGCGCTTCTGTTTGGCACCATACCCTATGGCTTCTGTCACTTACTTGGACCTATGGGGAGCTCATGTACTTGGAAGTTGGTGTGCTGTCAAGTCTGTTTTATGTTACTCGCAGTGAAACTCTTCCTCTAGAAGAGTTCCCATTAGAAAACACCTATTCCCATGGATGGGGAACTGTACTGTTGGTGCAGGTGGCTTTTTGTTCTCTGTGTCTCAGGAGTGAAAGATCTGACTTTATATTTTTGCTGTGAATAGAGTAGTAGGTTCACACAGATGAAAATTAAAGCCTGTCCAGAAATCTCCTTGGGCTTCCGTGGTCAGTGGGTTGTTTAGCACCTCCATCACTCACAATGCCTGATGGAATCTTTGAGCTGAATCAAGAGGTAGCTGTGGCAGACCTGTTGAAGGTATTTGAAGTGGAAGCCATTTCAGCAGTTTCTCCTTTAAAGTGTTAGAGTCCATTTTACTTTATTTCTTTGACTCTTTAACCTCCATGATAGTGTGATACCTCTTTGACCTTGACTCTGAACCTTCTGTCATGAATTCCATGTTGCTTTGAGTAACCTTCAGTAGAAAAATTATAAATATTCAAGAGCTATTTACTGGCAGCTGAAGTACTTCAAAGTGCAGCCTGTATACACATTATACCCTCTATAAGCCAATGCTCAGACTCTGGCATTTTGGGGCCCTTTTTTTAGAAAACTCAAGTCATCAAAGGCATACATCATTCTTTGTCCTCTTAGTACAGACAGTGTGTGAAATTCCAAGTGTGAGCACTTGAAAAATGTGTGCGCGTACCACAAAAGAGTTTCTGTATGTAAATTACTAAACCTGTAGACAACACATGGCAGTGATTCTTCAAACTCTCTAAGCTTAAAAATGCAGTATGAAGTGGAAAAAGCTGTAGCAGCCATTGTTCTGAAATAGTTCTCATTGGCTGCATTGTTTTATACTTCAGTAATTGCTTACTGTCCTAAAACCAGTCATAAAATTGCACTGTAGAATTTTCTGTGCTAATCAAGACCTGTGGTTGATGTCAGACGCACAAGCCTGTATTAACTATCGTAATAGTACTAATTACATAATCAGTCCTGAGTAATGAATGTTTGCCTGCCTTCGATTCGGTGTCAGTGATGGATGAATGTGAAATAGCTGTTGGTGATGGATCATCTCTTTACCCTTCATATTTAAATGCAAAGTTGAATTCCAGTAAATCTACCATAGACAAGAGAAGTGAGTAGTAGAATAGTTTAAAACTGTCAACAATTCTGTGTATAGTAGAACTTCTGCAAAGATAAATATTGACAAGAAGGTGTCTTGTAAAACTTTCATGCTAAATCTGAGATTTCTTACAGTTTTTATAGTGCAAAACCTTTTTAAAAAATATACTTCTGTATCACACATCAGAATACGCAAAATTGCTAAGAAACTGCTTATTGAAATTAAAATATGTGAGAGAAATACTTCAATGCCAGACATAGCCTGTCTGCAGAAGGGAGAGGAATTGGCAAATTGTACAACTAATATAATCGTAATTTTGTAATAAAATTCAAGAGCTAGGTATAGGTTATTTACTCAACAGAAGTAGGAGAACTAAGCATATTTTATAGAAACACCTAAATAGGGTAAAATAATGTAGCTCAGTGTTAGCTCAGGATTGAAGTCATGGGAGTATGTAACCACTTAATGGTGACTTATCCGTGATATTCATGGAAAACTAAGCTTAGCTGAAGTAACTGTGTGGTAAAGAGTAAGCAAAAAAAGTTATACTACAGGAAGTAAGCTAATCAAACTTTAAATTCAATAGGAAAAGGGAAGCAAATGACAAAATATCTTAAAGATAAGTTATCTTCCTCTTAGTGACTTTTTTTTGTTTTTTACCAGTTGTTATTAAGAACTTAGATTTTTATCATTGTATTTCCGATCTAGTATTGGAGGCAGAATAAGAATTGATAAATGAAAATTTACATCAGAATTCAAAGGTGGAAGCAAGTCCTGTGTTGTTTTCAAATCACAGAGTGGGTCAGGTTGGAAGGGACCAGGGTGGGTCATCTGGTCCAACCTCCCTCCGCAAGCAGAGTCATCCCAGAGCACATTGCACAGGATTGCATCCAGATGGCACTTGAATATCTCCAGTGAGGGAGATACCACAACCTCTCTGGGCAGTCTGCTCCAGTGCTTCGTCACCTGCACAGTAAAGAAGTTCTTCCTCATGCTTAGGTGGAACTTCCTGTGCACCAGTTTCTGCCCATTGCCTCTTGTCCTATTGCTTGGCAACACTGAGAAGAACCTGATTCCATCTTCCTGACACCTTCCCTTCAGATACTTACAGACATTGATGAGGTCCCCTTTCAGTTGTCCCTTCATGAGGTTGTCCTTTCACGAGGCCCAACTCCCTTAGGCTTTCCTTGTAAGAGAGACGGTCCAGTCCCTTAATTGTCTTCGCTGCCCTCCACTGGACCTGCTCCAGGAGCTCCATGTCTCTGTTGTACTGAGGAGCTCAGAACTGGACACAGCACTCCAGATGCACCTCACTAGGGCTGAGCAGGACGGGCAGGACCACCTCCCAGGACCTGCTGACAGTGCTCTTCCTAATGCACCCTGGCATGCCATTGGCCTTGAACACAAAGGTATACAGATCAAACCTGGAACCTTTTCTGGAAGGTGTGACTTAGTCAAACACAGGTTATATCATGGTCATTACAGAGGATAACTTAAATGACCAATACTGTACAGAAAATTAGATGTCAGATGATTTGCCTACTTATTAAAATCTCATTCCTAATGCTACTCAGTTGTTGGTGCTATTTCTTATATGTAATTATGTATATTTTGAAGTCTTTACATAATCAGGCTCCTACAATAATAGAATGGTAATAAAATCTCTGACACGAAGGTGGCCACTGGTGCATTTAATGGTATTCATTTTACTTTAGGAGTGCAGAAGAATGGTGTAAAACTTTTTGATAGATTCAGAAACACTGTTGCATGTGCTGCAAGCAGAAATTTCAGAAATCCAGGCAACTGACAGTGCTCCTTTGGTGCATGCTAGTATTCTTCTGTCAGAAAGACAGACAAGGAACAATCTAAACTGTCTGTCAAAACTAACCTGCCAAAATTTGTAGTCTTAAATATAAAAAGCCTGGATCTTGTGATAGTATTTCTGCTTTTGACCTTTTAAATGCATTTGTATTTACTGTGTTAGATGTTTGACTTAAGATGCCTTATTGGACCTCTAGGTTCAATGACATGATAGATAATAAATAATCACAAGCATATTTAAAATTTCAGAGGGGAGAATGTGTAATTTTTACTAAAATTGTGACAAGAACTTGAACTAAAACATTTTCCTTTGGTGACATGTGCCACTGTTGCTGTCTGGGTTTGTCATGTTGATAAAAGCGTTATAATTGTCTCCAAGTCATCAGCCAGGTGGGCTTTCTGGGGCTGCAGACTAATCTGTTGCAGAGATATATGGGCTGACTGGACTCTTGGCCATATGTTTAGAGTCTCATTTAGGTGGTCTGATTCACAAAGGTTTTATCCTAATGACAGATTGTTTGATGGTCTTGGGGTTCGGGTGTGTTCCATAGTATCTTGCTTACTATCACTACTTATCAAAAAATGAACTCATTTACTAGACATACTCTGTATCATCTTGTGGTCTCTGTGGAAGCTTGTGGGTTTTTTATACTGTGAAAAACATCACAGAATGCTTGAGGTGGAAGGGCCCTCTGGAGGACACCTGGTCCAACTACCCCTACATTTGCAGGCACTGGAATTGGTTGCATGCCAGGGTTTCAGAGGAGCATAAGTGTATGTGCTGCCTCCCATGTGTCAGTGTTTGCTCTCTTATATCACCCTTGGTGCTTGCCTGAGCCATTCTGAATTCTTTCAGCTCAGTGACCTGGCAGGCCCCTTACACCTTCTGAGGGGAAGCAAGAATGGGTTCTGTCGGCTGTGCTGGAACAACTCAGGCCAGGAGGGAGCAGGAAAATGCAGCACCTGGCACATCACCATGGCTTTCTGTGGAGCCGTAGCTTCACTGTGTATTTTGCATAGTGTTGCTCTTACTGACCCTGAAATTCTTCACTGATGCGTGTGGCAACAGGCACACGTTCTGGAAACATCTAAATAGGATAAATACTGTGGGGTCAGTGTTGGCTTGGGATCGAAGTCAGTCACAGTGGTATGTAACCACCTAAAGGTGGCTTAATCCCTGGTATCAGTTATTGGTTATCAGTGATCTAAGGAAACATTTTCTTCTTAATTGCTGTTATTCCAATTCTTGTCCTTCCCTGGAAACCTAGAGCTCTCTGTATATGTCTGTAGCATTTTTCTCTGAGTATGCTTAATTAGTTATTTTGGAATCTTTTTACTTAGTTCAGAATAGTAGAAATTAATCAAGAAATACAACTCTACACTATCGTTATAAATTACATGGAAAAAGAAATTGTATGTATTTGGGAAAGGTAAATTATAAGACTTTACTACTTCAATACATCTGAGTGAGACTGGGATGCTAAAGGTAAATTGTATTGAATTTAACAGCATGCATTTCTAAAATGAATCCTAAATAAATGATTTGTTCTGTCCTTTTCTAGGAAGAACTGGAACAGATAAAGCACTCTGATATTTCTGTATGCATGTGTACTTTTGATCTGAAAAATCTAATTGATTTTAAACAGAACATCCTTTGAAAAAAAGCATAATCCTACAGCATGGTGTGCCGTCTTTGTGCTAGGTCTGTGACAGATGAGTGTCTAGCCTAGTCTGGTTTGCAGCTATACTGCTATTTAATTTTGCTAACATTGTATTGAGTTGGATGAAATTAAGCCTAAATCGTTAAAGACACTGTGCTGTTAATCTCCATTTAAAGGAATCTCTGTTGGCTTCCCAGACTTGAAATAAAGTAGAAGGGTAATCTCTCAAATCTTGGGTGAAAAGATTTGCAGTCTATTGAAATACTTTGTTCTAGTCCTAAAACGTATTCTGGGTAATACTGTCATAATGTATAAAAGAGAAGCACACTCAAAACAAGTAATTCCTTACTAAGGAGTTATTCTGACTTAAAATTTGAGGTAGCTATTGCTTTAGAAGTCCTGGGGTTTTAATCTAATAGGTGCAATTCACTTTTGACTAGGCTAAAAAAAAAAAAAAAAGGTGAGCTATACATAGAAATTTTAAAAAGGGGGGGGGGAGAAAACAAGGGAGTATGCATCTATATTAAAAGAAACAGCTGATGATGATCTGATCTAAAATGTATCTTTTTGACATCTTTCACCCATTGTCTATCCTGTTTAATCTTTTACAGTATTTGTGTGTGTGTATGTGTAATGAGTGGTTATTTTCAATTTGCGATAGCAGAGGGTTCATTTTAGTTACCTGTTCCGTTAGATTAGCTGTTTGTACAGAGGTTATCCTTCTAAGGATAACTGTCTGCTTTACCTAGCTCATTAAGATCTGGTATCGGAGCATCTTGGCCAGGTAGGCATTATTCCCTTTCATAGAGCAAGAAGCTCAGAGAGAGGTTAATTGATTTTCACCAAGGTCACAGCAGAAGTGTGTTGCTGAACCTACATTTTCCAGCTCTGAAGCTCCTGCGGTAACAAGACTTCTCTCATAAAAGGATAACATTGTGGCTTACCGGTCCCACAGTGGCTACTGCAAATTAAATGCTTGAAGCAGATGTCTGTAGTAGACCTCAGCTGACTTTGTGTGATGTTGCAGACCTGTCCAATTCCATTGCAGTACTTGTGTTTGCATTGCTGTTGTTCCAATAATGATTTTTCTCTTTGGGTGATATCTATTTTTGTATTTTGCTTGAATTGTATATTAGAATATACACTTACCATGGCAGTTAGCAAAAACATCTGGCATCTTGATTGTCTAAAAAAACATGAATAGTTGAAGTGGTCAAGTAATGTGCCAAATTTAGAGGGGGTTTGAAAGTTGGGATAGTACATTTTGTATAGAACACTTAACAATCAGCTTGAAATTGCTTCATTTAAAAATTGCCTGTGGTAATGAAAGAATGTCGTTTTATTTAGGTGGCACATTTGGAGCGAACGGGGCATTACTTAACTGTAAAAGATAACCAGGTGGTGCAGTTGCATCCCTCCACTGTTCTTGATCACAAACCAGAATGGGTGCTGTATAATGAGTTTGTCCTTACAACGAAGAATTACATCCGGACATGTACAGACATCAAGCCAGAATGGTAAGCTGAAGTCTTGCAACAGTTGTGATCTACTGTACAGCTCTTGTTTTACTTTTTTCTTAACTTGAGGTAATTCTTTTCACTCTTCCTGAAGCCAGTTTTACTAAAATGGTTTGAGGAATGGCAGTGGCGTGGACTTGAGATGTTGCAGATCACTAAAGGTTTTTGTTGTGGATACTTGTGCCTGTTTGTGGGAGCTGTGTTTAGAACTGTTGGTGCCTGCACTCTGTATGCAGTGCACAGAGAGATGCTTGACTTTAAACCAGTTACTTCAGTAAGCCTGTTAGGAAAGATCCTGTCTGGGGATATGTCCAAGCACCCACTTGCATACCTGAGTTAAGAGATTCCAGTAGGTGCCTCTGTTCTCAAGATCTAGGACTTCTCTTGTCCGATTTCTTTCAGAAGGATCTGAACAGGATTTTGTCTTTTCTTAAAATACTAAAGAAAGAGGTGGTAACGGTGGGACAAATTGCCTTGTCATGATATTTATTCCTCAACAAGCATATATCAAGGAAATCAGAGGCCTGAACCTCTGCAGACAAGCAGAGATCTAAAGCATCTTGCCTGTCTTTAAGGTTGTACTTAAGCTGCTGAGTTGCAAGCTTTGGGGACATGGGAGGCTCTTCAGTTGCTGAAATTTTACTGTTGTGCCGGAAGAGTTTAAATACTCGTAAGCTGGAAAACACAGCGTATATAGCTTGTAGTATCTTAATGGAAAATGTGGTTCCTTAGAACTCTTTTCTCAGCGAACACTGTATACTGTAAAGCAGCATCCTATGGCCTTAGTTGTATTTTTAAGCTTAAAGCAGCTAAGGCTGAACTGTACTCTGACACAAACTGACATTTGGGTGGATTTCTGTGGCTCACGGCCTTGGACACTGAGCAGCAGCTCTGGCTGTGTGGGCCACTGTGGCAGGTACTGCAGCAGCAGTGAGGGTCTGTAAGGGGCACATGGCTACACAGAGCATGAGACTCGTGAGTGCTTTTTGCTTTGGACTTGAGCACTTGAACAGGGTGACACAGAGATTTTAGCTGTATGTGCATGTGTGTAATATTCAATCTTAGAATCGCAGAATGAGCAGAAAATAATGGATGACCTTTGTTTCCCTCAGTTGTAGAATTTCTCTAAGATGCATCTTAAAGTTTGAGTATCAGTAACAAGCTTTTCCTTTTTTGACAGGCTGGTGAAAATTGCCCCTCAATATTATGACATGAGCAATTTTCCACAGTGCGAAGCAAAGAGACAGTTGGATCGCATCATTGCCAAACTTCAGTCCAAGGAATACTCACAGTACTGAATTTATGCTTTGAACTGAAGTTATTCAGAGGACAGCTTTAAGAGATGAAAGGATTCAAAGTTCAAGTTGTGCTCTTCACTTTGGTTCAATAATGGCCTTTATTTGAAAGCTTTTTAATTTTTCTTTACAGTAAATATTCCATTCTGATTTCATAAATTAAACATTTATGCCTCCCTTTTGTGTTGACACTGTAGCTCATACTGGAAAAGCTAATCAATGTTTTGCAGTTTATTGAAAGTAGTTCTATATATAACAATGTTATAAGCATTTCTTTAGAAATGGTTGAAAATGCTTCTAAAAATGTGATTATCGACCATGGTATGCATGATCGTTGTAATTGTTGACATTCCTTTTAGAAGTTGTGAAATGTTACAACTTGTGCTTCTGTAGACACAATCTTCAGCTTCAGTACAAAGGTACTGACTTCAATAAAGTCTATTTATACTAATTTTGTGCCACAGTATGTCAGTATTTCTGTTGTTTTGATTGAAACATGAAGAAGCCATTTAGTCTCCCAGTAAACTGCTGTTTGATTGACATGGCAGTAGTTTAATATTTTACTATTAAAAGTGCAGATGTTTAAGCAGCACAGTGATGATGACATCAGCGTAATGCATACAATGTTGATCCCTTGCAAACTTGTTAATTATTTAAGAACAATGAAATGCATGCAGATGTGTTAGGAGAATGCTTTCTTGAAACATAGCCCTATATATTTCTTGGACAGAACTGTAGTAATGTGTCCTGTAATGTGGAGTGTCTGTGGCGAGTTAGGAATTGCCCTGCTGGGCATTGTTCAGGGACTGTTTAGGATCAACACAGACAATAGCATAAGCAACACTGTAGGTCAGATCACACTGCACCGGTGTAATTCTGTAGGGGTTTTTGGTGAAATATGATTAGACTGCATTTTTAATTTGGGAAAGCTAATCCCATGAGGAATTTATAGTAAAATTTGGTCAGAGGGCTGGAGCACCTTGAGGAGCTCTATGAGGGCAGGCTGAGAGACTTGGCACTATTTAGCCTTGAGAAGAAAAGGAGGAGACCTTATTGTGGACTTTTAATACTTACAGCGGTTTTGTAAGAATGAGTTGTGGCTTTTTAACAGGGTGTGTAGTGACATGACAAGGGGCAATGGTTTTACTCTGGCAGAGGGTAGGTTGAGGTTTGACGAGGAAGAAATTCGTCACTGTGAAGGTGGTGAGGCCCTGGAACAGGTTTTCCAATGGAGTTCTGGATGCTCAGTCCCTGCAGTGTTCAAGGTCAGTGGGATGGGGCTTTGAGCAACCTGGTCTAGTGTAAGGTGTCCCTGCCCCTGGCAGGAGGGTTGGATCTTTAGGGTCACTGCCGACCCAAGCCATTCTGTGTTTTAACATATTTGATCAGATTTCAGTTTTTCCCTCTCCCTGGAATACACTGAGCTTTGGTCCTCGTAGCAGAGAGAAGCTGGATCAGCTCTTGCTAAAACTGGTTCCCCTAGGAAGAGAGCTCTGTGCCGTCATGCTCTAAGGCTGGAGTAAAAATGGGTTATGTTTGGAGAGCTGGTAACTAACTTCAGTTACACTAAGTATCAATGCTTAAGATTAGTCTATCCTATTTAAATCTAGTAATGGACTATAAAATTACTTGGAATGGAATAATTTTAGGACTTTCTTCCAATTCCAGAATTTTTTTTTCCCTAAAATGTTATTTATATGATGGGCAATAGAGAAGTTTCGAAAACTTTTTTAGTTAGCAACTAAAACAGTAATTGTGAAGGAAAAAAATGTCTGAAGATTAAAATTTGAGTGGGTTTATAATATGCAGGGCGACTTGGGGAGTCTGTCTCAAGTTTGATAAGTGAGTGAGGGGGTGGAGGATCTCCCCCACTTAAGGCATTGTGGAATGGGTCTGGACTCTCCTGCCCTACAAAATCATTTCCAGTAGGAAGGAGGGAGGCTGACTCTGCATAAAATCTTGAACTGGATGGAGTTTTCTGACTGCAGTTGGCAGTTTTTGTTTAAAACAGGGATTCTGAACTTCTTAAGCATCTGGATTTCATACTAGTGTTCCTAAACATACAGATGTTGGTTTTGCAAATTCCTGCTCCAGGATGACTCGGGCCGGATACGTGGGGTTTTGTGATGACTTGCTTATCCCCCACTGTGAGGGGGCTGCTTTGTGCAGTGCTGAAAACTGGCTGCTCCCCAGGTAAGAGAATTTCTCTAGAATTTGTGTGCAGCTTTCAGCTGAACGGTGTAGAAACAGCTTTTGCACAACTTTCCCTGGATCTGGCAAGGGCCACAAACAGCCAGTTCTCTGCATGAAACCCCTCGGGGACCCCAGGACCAGCTGGCATGAGCTGCCATAGCCTGGGTCCTTGGGGATGGGGGAGCAGATGGCTATGGCCGTGAGTGGAACTTGACGCAGGAGAGACTTTGGCCCTTTTTTTTAATCTTTTTTAAAATTGTCATACCCACAAACTCAGCTTGGGCTGTGACAGCTGACCTGGGATCTTTCACTTTGCTCTGTCTTCGCCACCAGGAATGCAAATACTACTGGCCAAACTCATGTCCTCCGGCAGCTGTGCAGCCCTGACACCTTCCAATTAAGGCAGTGACACCTGTGCAATCCACCTGAAGGCCCCGGGGGGCACCGGTGTCATGGGCTGAATTGGAAGGCTGTTGGTGTCCCAGCTGTCACCAGGGACAGAGCAGGCCCAGTGCCCCCTCCCCTGCTGACAGTGGGAATGCGAGCAATGGGAAACAGCTTATCTGCTGGGACTCTGGTGGAATCTGGGGGCTAGTGCTTCGGGAATATACGGAAACCTAGACATCTGGGGAACCTGGTGGGTTTGGTACTTGCATGACACGAGTGTATCTCTGAAAAACGCTCCCCTTACTGAAGAACTGACCAAGCATTTTCTCATGGGGACTGCGTGTGCTACACGGAGTCATTCCTTCTCTAAGGCCCCGGGGTGGGAGTGGTTTTGTGCAGGCGTATGCAGTCTGTTCTCTGCACAGTACTGATCTCAAATGACAGGGTATTCAAGGGTTCAGGGAGAAGTAACACAAACTCACTTAAATCACTTTGGACACCTTGGAGTTACTGTAAATCTCACTTTTGATGTAATTTTAGAGCCATATAGCAGTGGGAGGGGAGCCAGGTATCTAAGGAGGTACTGGCTCTCTGAGGAGAATTGACAGGGACAGCAGGGCTTCTTCAAGCAATGTTTCCTGGGTCTGAAAGGGAAACTTGTATCAGGAGCCACCTTCTTTGCTGCTGCTGTCTCAGGGGTACAGAAGATACATGCAGAGGGGCTTGTGTTTGACAGTAGCCCTGGGTTTTCTTAAGTTCAGTGTCAAAAGGTAAAACCTCATTCCCATTTTTCTGATGGGGAAAACTGTCAAAAAGGTTGCCCAGAGGAACAAAAGGAAACCAAGAAGGAGGTGTAGGAATGAGGCTGCTTTATCTATAAGCATATGAAGGTCACTGCCTCTCTTTAAAACTGTTACAGATACCTGCAGTCCTGCCCTTCATCAGAGCTCTGGCTGCTTATACTGCACAATACAGTACATGAGGGAAGAGTTGGAAATCAAGAGTTTGCAGGGTCACATAGAAATTCAGCTTGCCCTGTTTTTTTTTCCTGTGAAATGCCACAACTGACTACAAGAACCCTTCCTGCTGGCCTGAGGAGCGAGGGATCCCGGATAAAGTACAGAGCTGCCCCCACCAGCTGCAGCCATTTGCTGTTCTGTGTTCCCTGCGTTCAGACTGCTAGCCAGGGTGTAAGCATTTTTGTTTTGGAGTACTGAGGAATGGCTCCTTAGGATTAGCTGGGTATCTGCTTTGGAATGGTTAAAAGGTCTTTGTTGACGTACAGTGATCTCTTTATCAGAGACATTCTGGTGGTTTTTGAAAATACATGGTTTGTACAAAATAAACTATTTATAGTGTGGGACTTTTGAAAATACAGAATGGGTTAGATGATAGGAAAACAGTACTAAGTGAAAGGGGTATATTTTTTGAAAAGAGGAAAGTCTTCCATTGTAATTGTGCTGCTGTGTAATACCTCAAAGCAGTAAAAGGGCTAATAATTGGTGTGATGTAACAAGTGTATTTAGGTTTGTTAGATACAGAGGTAGTTACTAATGGCTGAGTACGTGTGGTTTAGGTATGTATCAGCATTATGGAGACATAAAGAAGTGACCAGTTATACTGTGTTAGATTTGTAGAGATTTTATAGCAATTAGAATTTTTGTCAGAAAAGAAAATGTGGTGACTCCATGCTTTGTCATGTCCCGATGTCATAAACCCCCCTGCACTCTTGCTTTTGGGAGATCTCTATGTAGTGCAGTGCAAAAGACAGGTGCTGAAGTTCCTTTAGGGTTTGCAGCAGTGTCTCCATTTGTTGTGCTGTGCCCATTCACTGAAGTTGGAGAGCAGTTGGCACGGGCCAGTCCGGGTTGGTACATTCTGTATCACTTGGGTCAGTTTTTCGTGACAGAGCAATGCCACCATTTCTGATCACCACCTCCCTTTTCAGATCAGGGCCTGTGACACGGCAGTGCTTTGTGACATCTAATTTTCGACCTGCACTGCTACACAGTGCATACTGGGAACTGCTCATTATTTGCCATATTTGCTAGCTTAAAGCAAAAATGCTGAAATTAGCTTTCACTGTGTAATTTGAAAAGATACCTTAGTAAAAGTCAAAGGGCAAAGAGTTTTTATTCCATCCAGTCAAGCTACAATTATTAATTTGTAATCAGATTGCTCTAGTTCATTTTCTGGTAATATATAGCAATAAAAAGCCATACCACACTATGACAGTAGAAAGCAGAGAGTTATATTCTAAAGTACACAGATTTATTCACTTACTGTAATTTGTAATGAGTACACATTTATCTTGGTTTTAGAACAGCTGAAGGTTTTAATAATAAACATAAACATATTTTACTATTAGAAGTATAATCTTCCTCTGGTACTCTGACCTTTTAAAATTATTTAACTTCATGACTATGTATGTGACATTAGATTTATGTGAAGCAGAGGGAAAAATGATCTACTTGGTCAACCTACTTCCTTTTTCTACTAGTACTTCTGACCCTGGTAGCTTTGTTTTGGGGTATATGTGCTTCCTAGAACTGTTCCTACAACTGGGTGTTATTCCCCAGTAATACAAATGTGAGATATTTTTGATCTTGAAACGAGCAGCTTCAAAACCAGAATGAAACCATTATGAGAGTGTTTGCCCCTCTTTTCGCTTTTCCTTTTGCAGATGACAAGCTTGGGCTGCCTCTAATTTGCACTGATGTGTTTGAGATAAGTGGTTGGCATCAAGGAGATCCAAGCTTTCAGTATCAAGGGATTAAACTAAATATGGTAACAGCAGTAAAATAACATTTCTGTAGCAGCGGTAACAAGACTAGTTCTGCTGATTGTAGGTGTTATGATTTTGCAGTTTCAACTCAAATACGGTAGTTTCTCAGGAACACTGAATGTATGTTGGACAGATGATAAAATAATTTTTATTTGTGTACATCTCAGCTCTGAGTGGTTCTTCCAGCTGTGAAAGCTATGCAGTAGTTTTGTTGTACAGAAATATAAAACACAGCACAAATTAATGTTGATAATAAATATTTCCTGTGGCTTTAAACATATATTATTTTGGGTTGGTCTTATTCTTTCTAAAGTAGGTCTCTTGCCTTCCATTTGAATTCAGTGTTTATTTTGTGAGCCTGTCACATTAATGTTACCAGCCTCAGTGCTTCCAGCAGCATAAACAATAAACACTTAAGAGCATTGAGTACTTACTGGGCTCCATAGAGTGGAGGGCTGCTGGTGGACCTATTTCCTGAATCCTTTGTCCATTTAAATACTCAGCTGTGTAGTCAAACCATTTCTGTTTATATTAGGAACCAGTTTTAACCTCAAAAATGTCAACCTTTTCAGCTTTATGAAAATGCAGGTGTTTGCTATCAAAATTTATGTACGATTTTAAAGACTTGCAGACTAAATTTGACCTTTCAAACCTTAGAATGATATCTTTGAGGTTGTTTCATTTTGCATGTTGAATAACAAGTAACTGATAAGCCTTTACTGTGACTGGGACAGTATTGTTTCTTTAAAGAAATGAATGCCCTGTGAACCTTCCTGAAAGGCTTTCAATTTATTCAGAAAGTCCTAACAATTTGTAGAGCAGCAGCAGCAGGTTCGATGCCGTGTGAGTCACAAGATGTTCCTCTGAGCATCTCTCTGTCCAAGGGGGCATAGACAGCTTTGTTCCAATGTGTTACTGGGTTATACAGTATAATAGGAATAAAACTAAAATTACTGCCACTTCTACACACTTTAAACAAACAATTTTATTAAGAGCAGAAATCAAATACGAGAACTGGCAAGAATTTAAAATTTCAGTCTTGATGTTCACCATAACATGTACCCTGTTTGTTGAAAATGGACATTTAATTTTCAGTAAATTTATGGACAATTAACAGTTTCTCCGTATAAGCAAGCCAGTGTTAAAGAGTTTTTGCTCTAAAGCTCCTTGTTGGCTTTGCTGCTATGTAAATCCCAACACTATTCAAATGTCTGTTCGTTCCATTCTCAAGAACTGTCAAATATGAGGCTGAAGAGTAATGTGGTGGTAGAGTTCTGATTTTTCTGCAGCCTACAGAAACCTGTTTGTCTCTGGAGGAGAATTGTGGAAGGAGAAGTTAATAGGAAAATATTCAATTATATGAAATGGTAATGGCCTACTTCGTGATCTCCTTCATAATCACATTTGTTCTTCACACTATAATTGCCTGCATGGATATTATTTTTGCAAGTAAAGCTTAAAGATCCAAATGTTTGTAGGCTTCTGGCTTGATATGAGACTAATGTTTAGACCTCTCATTAGGTACAGTGAGGTTTCAGAAATTAATTTGCTTTTTTTAGCAGTCTCTTGATCAAACTAATTTGATCATAAAAACAACTCTATCAATGCTATGTTTTCTAGACTGAGAACAGAACTTCCTAAATTAGGAACAAAGTCAGCAGCAAATCTTTGTTCTTACTACTTACAAAACTTCAAAATTAAAAAAAAAGTAAAAATTGCAGAGCCATTGTAATTGCCTTTTCATTGAATTCACTTTAACTGCCTTTAAGCAAAATGATTCATCTTTCCCTTGATTTTGGCCAATATGTCAAAGAAAGGACATGTGCTTACAAGCTTCAAACCCATGTCTGGTACTAAGCCGGTCTAGGTTTTCTCCTAGCAAGGTTTGGGGTTTTTTTAAATTGGCTCAAGTAAGATGATGTCACTGAAGAAATCCAAAGTTAATGTTCTGTCAAATCCCTTTGAAATATCTATCAATTATTTCTGGGGCTTTGCTGCCTCTTTGTGGTATTTCTTGTGTAAAAATGGAATTCTGTATTGATCAAGGCTTTTCTTGGGATTGTGCAAAAGACAGTTCAGTGCAATTCCCCCAAGTTGTACAGTGTGCGGCAGGGAGTCTGTCTTCTTCCCTCCTCCACATTCCTCCCCAGATGATACAGCATACAGTGCCAAAGGACTTGCCAAATATTGTTTGAACGTCTGTAATACAGTTTGTGTTGAGAAGGTGCTACTGCTTTATCAATCAGCTTTGAATAATGTGCTGAACGGTGAAGCCTCCTGCCTTTTTCATTATCTGAGCGATGACAAGAGATCTCATCATACCTTTCAGTGCATCCATTCTTAGATGACATCTTTACCATGACTGGTAAAATAATGCTGAGTCTGCTCCTGTTGTATCACTCAGTATTTTGCTATCGAGCCAAATGTACCCAGAAGCAGGCAGAATAGCTGGGAGGTATTCTCAGATGTTAACATACTTTACGCTAGAGGCAGGGACTCATGCCAGCCATCTTGATTCCTGCTAATTTGGGTTATTCTGGGATTCCCCCCCACCTCTGATTAGTTACTTCATAGCTGTAATCACAGAAACATAATCACAGGAATGTTATTTTGGGGAAATTATAATCTGATAGGGCTTTAGTAATTTATTTACATTGTTAATTGGTGGTGAGGCTATAAAAGTTATGAACTACCTCATAGGTTCACGCCTGCTGACATTTGAATGGCACGTATTCACTGGTTGTTATTTATAATTTTGGGGGTATTGAACTGATGGAGATTACTCATGTTGAAAAGCTGCTGGAAGGCCTGAACTAGGAATTAAATTATCATAGTGGCTTCATTTTGTTAACAGTCTCATTGAAAATATCTTGCTTGCAGGACAATCAAACTCATCAGTGTTCTGCTCTTCCACTTCAGTAGACAAAGTTTTAATCAGTGGCACACTTGATCTTACAGAATTCAAGGAAAATAATTTCCTGCATTTTTGAGATGAGCAAAAATTCATGTAATCTAGCTTTAAAACTCCTGGCACATTTTTTTTTTTTCTTTCCTATTGAATAATCAGCTTTATTTCATTCAGTTGCCTATTTCGTGTAACTTCAATTATCACGATGACCCAATGCTTAGATTGGTTAGATGGAATTAGCTCCTGGATAAAGAGTAAGCAACTGAATCTGAACTCAGGCAAGGCAAATAATAGACTGATGGTGAGATCAAAACGTATTGAAAAATGTACCGTTTTCTTGATGATTGTATATTTTCAATTGTCTTTGCATGTAGATGGCTTTAGAGAACCTTGTTACTCATTTCTGATGGTCTCACATAGCAGCACTGGCAAAAAAATACTCTTCTGCTGTCCTCTTTTTCTTGGAGCTGCTATCCTGTCTTAGCAGCCATCTAGCTTCAGTTATCTTTTTAGCTTTTGGATGAAGCACAGCAGCATATGAAGTCCTCACCATCTAGCAAACTTAGAAAAAAATAGTTACATTCCGGGTCTTCATATTCTTCTTGAAGTCTCTTAACAGCCTGGACTCAGCTCTGGGATGGAGACCAGGAGTGCCAAAGCCAGTGAGAGTTATTTCTTGGGTGTAACTGAACTTTTTGAAATAAGGGTAAAACCTCTCTATGCAGGAACGACAAGATGGTAAACAAATTTCAGCAGTAAGTGATAATCA
The DNA here is from genome assembly GCA_013399855.1 of Oxyruncus cristatus. Taxonomy (NCBI): domain Eukaryota; kingdom Metazoa; phylum Chordata; class Aves; order Passeriformes; family Cotingidae; genus Oxyruncus; species Oxyruncus cristatus. The sequence continues at coordinate 644,556 of VXAY01003292.1, read as the reverse complement.
TCTAGAATCTCAAGACCTTCTGCTTTAAGGACCGTTTCTTTGAGCATTTCTCTCACCATACACAGCAAAGACTCCAACACAATACTGTTGCCGTTTTGATGAGAGGAAGAACGAGCAGATGTTGCTTACCTAGTTTAGTGCACTGTTTGAAAGCATTCAGATATTACAGTGATATGTACAATCAAGAGAAGTATTTTGGGCGTAACAGAACTTCAATAAAATCTGGCTCTGATAAGTTCCACTGTTCAGTGGAGGTGTCCATTTTCTGTATTTTGCTCACTGACATCCAGTTTTCTGAATGCAATTTTAATTCAGCAGAACCTTGTGTATTTTAAATGGTGTTGTGTAATTGAAGTTTAGCAGTGGTATTTCAGGATACTTTAGAAAAGCTGAATTTTGATTAATCTTGATCTGTTATGCTAATATTGGAAAACCTGCACCTGTAGCTCCTGTGGGTGAGGCTGATGAATTTAACATGCGGAAGCTGTTCTGGGAACTCCATGTCTCTCAGGTAGCTTGGAACACTTGCTACAAGCTGTGTAGCCATGGGAAGGTGAAAAAAGCCATCTGAATTTTATACAGTGAGAATACAGTGAGAAGCCAGTGGAAAAAAAAAGCAGAACAGTGAAAAGATATTTTAAAGGTGATCATGGTTCCTGTGTTCTCATCCACTTGTAGTTTGATTCTCAGTTATGTCTAATCTTACTTCTTTGTATTATAGACACGAGTTATCTTGAAAGTTAAATAGAAACCTAAAAACTCTGAAATTTCCACTTATTTCTGCTTTAAGTAGGCTTTTGCTCCTCTGGGACCAATTGCTTTTATAAACATTGTCTAACAATGTTGCTTGACTTTTTCAGGGGTCTGGTACTTAAACTATTGATCTCCTCAAATATTAAAAAGATGTAATACATAGCTCCAGAGGTGTTCATAAAGCTAAATGAAAGAATTTGATGGAAGGTGCTAAGGAAGCTTTAAAGTATTAGCCTAATAGAAAACCTATCAGTGGACTTTTAAAGCCTTTCCTCTTCAACTTTTATGAACTGTCTTAATTGACTTTTTATGCACTTAGGAATAGGCTAAGTAGAAAGTCTTTTTTTTTTTTTTTTTTTACCTGCAAATAAGACACAGGGACAGCTTCTAACATTTTAGAATGTTTGATATTATAGACTTTTGCCCTGTGAGGAGAGATCACTGCATAAAGAAAAGAAAGCTGCTCTGGCTTTTTCCTGTAGCAATGGAGTACTGGTTACTCTTTGAGCAGTTTCTGCAAAAACCTGGCACTTGGGTGAAACCAGATCTGTTATTGGCTCAAATAGCAATCCTTGGCCTCAGTCTCGTCTCTGTGCACATCATGGTTTAGCCCAAATAAGGTCCACGCAGCCACTCGCTCCCTCCCCACCTCCAGTGTGATGGGGAGAGAGTCATAAAAGTGAGAAAAGTCATTTGTGGAGATAAAGACAGTTTAACAGGTAAAGCAAAAGCTGTATGTGCAGGCAAAGCAAAACAAGGAATTCATTCACCACTTCCCATTGGCAGGCAGGTATTCATCCATTCCCAAGAAAGCAGGGCTCCATCACACGTGGAAGACAAGTGCCATCACTCTGAATGTCTCCCCTTCTTACTTCTTCCTCCAGCTGTATGTGCTGAGCATGATGTCACAGGGTATGGAATATCCTTGGGTCAGTTGGGGTCAGCTGTCCCAGCTGTGTCCCCTCCCAACTGACTGTGCACCCTCAGCCTACTTGCTGGTGGGGTGGGGTCAGGGGCAGAAGAAACCTTATCGCTGTGTCAGCACTGCTCAGCAGCAATGAAAACATCCCTGTGTTATCAACAGTCTTCAGCACAAATCCAAAACACAGCCCCACACCAGCTAATGCGAAGAAAATTAACTGTATCCCAGCCAAAACCAACACAGTGCAACAGCCTCACGGGAACGACGATGTGGTGTCTGTGAGAAGACAAACCAGCCCCATTTAAAAGCTCCATCCTCATTCACTTTATTCCCAAACCAGACAGGTTTGCAGGTAAAAAACTCCCCCCCTGCCCTCCCTTTCCCCGCCCCCCCAAACAATTTCTAGTTTATTTAATAAACTTTGAAAATCTTTAAGCTGAAAACATGTAAGCAAAGAGCAAACCAAATTAAATTCTAGACTGTATTTAATAAGATGCCTTTCTAGCTGCTTTGCCAGCCTTTATCTAGTACTCTGGCACATCCTAACTGCACGGTATTATGTGTCTCTGAAGAAATTTGAGTAATTTTCTGTGTTCCATCTGCACCAGGCCTCTTTTTTTTTTTTTTTTCAGCACAGATGGAGTATTAATGGTTATCCTGAGATTACTTTTGTTATTCAAACATTTTGTGGCTTCTGCTGTTTCCTCCACCCTTCACCAATCCATTTTTTCCAAGTCCTTTACAAGAGTTTATTTATCTCCACTTTACTCCTTCCTGCCCACAGAACTGAATACACTCTTAGCATCTCTTCTATGGAGCTATTAGCGCACTGCGATGGGATATTAGACAAGAGCTATTTGTGGATTTTATTATGTTTGGTTACACACTTCTAGTAATAGAAGCAGCATACGAAGTTTTTTTGCTTCACCACCACCGTCGCAGTAACAATGATGTTAGTGTGCTAACTCATGCGATGGACAAATACATTATTAGCTATTCCTGTAATGGCTGGTTGACTGAAAACATCTACAAATGGTCTGGAGGAGCAACACATAATGCTTTAAATAAGTTTTTGGATCTTATTTTGCTGCCAGCAGAAGTGTGCTCTGCAGAGGCCTTGAATAGGTTCGGAGTAGTTCACAGCTATCAGCAAAGACTACAGCTGGATCTCCATTAGTAACTGATCACGTGCAATTAAGCTTAACCTCCTACCAGTGATGGGCCCCCAGGGGAACTCTCTGAAATTCAAATGAAGAGATTTTGAGCTAGACCAAATGGTTAACAGCAGGGTGAGGAACAATGTTTAAATGAAAAAGAAAAAACCTCAAACAGTTAACAACCCATAATCTGTTTCAAGACTTCTAAAGAACATGACGTGGGAGAGGCAGACAGTATATCTGTCACTAGAAAAGAGGGAAGTAGGGTAAAACCTACTGAAGTGAATAAACTCATCAGATACTGGGGGGAGGGGGAGGGAAAGTGCAATATTTACCTGAACAGAATAAACAGCTCAGACATCACGCTATGCTAGAGAACAGTCCGAACGGAATGCACTAAGACTCAATATGAAGATGAAACATGCAATGTCAAGTTGCTTAAAATTTTAGAAGTGAGATGCTTTGAACACTGACCCTTCAGACAAAAAGAAATTCAAGAACGATGGTGAAGTGGCAAGAAATTTTATGTCTTAATTGTTGCTGTCTGAAAAGCTGAAATAAAAAAACATTTAAGTTTAGGGAGTGACTGATGAGCAGCCTAAACAGGATGAAGTCTCTGAAAGAAAATACTGAAGCAATTTGAGAAACAAATTTTTGTGAACACTGTGAACACCTTGTTTCTGATGTAGTTTCCATATTCTGTTGCTGGGATCCTTCCTGTTGTATTTTTACCTGGTCTAGGGCAGAATAAAAGGCTCTGTGATCTCATGTGAGACAGATTCCTCTGGATGATGAATTCTTGGCTTTTGGACAACGTCAACTCAACATCAAACTGACGAGTTTCTACTACACTCAGGTGTGTTTCAGGGTATTCCACACTCATGCCACAGTTGTTTCCTCAACAAATGGAATGGCCAGAGGATTCCATGGCTATTACTAAATGGTGTTTTCTTCCTTGAAGGATCAGGTGAGGGGGAGTGAGGAGGTTCACTGGGCCTTTGATCATTTGTGCCACAGAGCCGCGTCTAGTCTTTTCCATCAATGGCTTGGGCTGTTATGACAACCGGATGCTGCTCAACAAACTACTGCCCCTCCCAGCTATGCTTCGGAAACAAATACAGTATTTTTTAAATATGAAAAACATATTCATTTATGAAACAGAACAGTTATTCTGAAAAAAAACCCACCTACATTATTTGCTTTACATTTATAATTAGCTGAGTTTTGTGATATGTTAGCTGATGAGGACAATGTCCCCCCTGTTAGAGGATCGCGCTCAAGCTGCTGGGTTTGCAAGCAGGATAAGGAATACTCAAGGAGCAGGGTCAACGTAATCCAATCTATTTCCGCTAATTTCCTGGCAAATACTTTAAAATCACTAAGTTCAGCATGACCTCGCCGTGTCCGATGAGCAGTGTGACGACGGCTCACGGGCCGTCAAGTGTTCCCTTCCCTCAGAGGGGGGGCCCTGTGCCCCGGGGCGCCCGTGCGGTCCCGGGGCCGCTCCTACGATCATCGACATGCTTAAGAAAACAAAAAAAACTCCGCTTTTCTCTCTCTCCTCGCAAACAGGGTGCTGAAGCAAACACCCCCCGAGAGGAGAAAGCGGGGCAGATCGCACCTGGCAGGACGGGCGCTCGCTGGGGGCTCTGAGGACAAGTTTCCTCGCCCCCT
>VXAY01003292.1:577109-637661 GCA_013399855.1 Oxyruncus cristatus | reverse complement strand
CGGGAGGTCGCGCCGCGCTCGCCGCGGCTCGGGGTGGCCGGTGCGACCGAGCCCGCGCCGGGTGTGCGCTCCTCTGCACGTACCGAGGGCACACACCGGTGCCAGTGTGTTTATGTGAGCACAGAACGTACGTTATCATCCTGCTAAATGCGAGCCCCTGCAAGTCACTGGGATTTAAGAAAGGCTCATGCCTGATACAGAAGGCAGGCAGTCACAGGGAAGACTCCTTTGAAACCATCAGAGGGAGAAAATGGTTAGGAACACAGACAATGAAATCAGGTTTAAACCAGCTCCTTTATCTAAAGTTAGTTTCATTCTGTAGCGAAACAGTTCGGTGAAAGGATAGCATTGTGAAATGATAGGTTCCCTTACATCCCCTTTCAGGAGAGCAAGCCTGTATCACAATGGAAGCAGGAAGAATTGCTGGCAAATCCAGAGTTGATCTATTCTAAATACCAGTGTTGAACTGTATCTGAGGGAAAACGCGGGAGATAATTCAGGATGCAGAAGGTCTATTTATAGAAGGACTGTACAAACTGTAGGGTTTATACACAAAGTTGAATTAAATATGCATGATTAGGAAAGGCGTTTCGAAGGAGAAGGTGTAATCATTACATAGCATTACAACGGGAACAGATGAGCTTGCAAGACTTTACAGGGTGAAGATGAGAAGAATTTTTAAGACACATATTCTTTCTGATGCTCAAGGCTCCTTTCTATTTTCATCTTTTGCGTATTGCGTTAGCATTTACATCAGTCAAATTCACCAGCTGAGGATTAGCAGTAGATGTTAGTCTGAATATGAAATAAAAATGAATATGGGATTTTGCTGAAAATAGCTTTTTCTCAGAAGTTTTAACACTTAAAAAGGCAGAGTTGGCTTAGATTTGACAGTCAGCCATATTCATGTTTGTTTGTTTTTACCTGGATTGCATCCAAAAAAAAAAAAAAGCTTGTAAACCGTTTCTTCTTGCTAAATATAGCAACATAGCCAAAATAGATTTTGTCTTCTATACTGTGTTTAAAACGAAGCAGCAAACAGAAAAACTTTAAAACAAAGTGCTGAGATGAGAAGATGGGTTGACTACTGGAAAAACAGTTTTTTTACTCCTAGATCAATATGATGCACTCTCAACATCTAGTACGAGGTAAAAGGATCCCTTGTATAATATCAATAGTGGCTCAGCCATAGCTTACTAAAAAGAGTCTTTTCCTGGCATCTCAAGGCTTTAATGAGAGTATAAGTAAGCAAAATAAGACTTAACAATGGAACCAGTCAGGTTAAAGAGAACAGTGACATCTTCTAGAAGCATAATATACAATCCGGCATCTTTGAGAGAGAGATAGAATGTTTGCTTTATAATTCAGAGGTTGAGAGGTGTATTTCAACTTTCATATTTTTGGTGCATTATTGCAGTTCATTTTTAAGCACAAGTTTATATGTGTGATTTGTTGGCAATATTCTTAGAAGGAACTTTTCCATTGCATATTAAAATCCAAAGTGCATCACAAAAAAGCTTGTATTGGAAAATCGTGTCTAGAAACTTTATGAAGTCTGTTTTGGATCAATTTCTGAGACAATCTTCCAAAATATAAGGTTTTATATTAGTAACAAATAAGACTTTGCATTACTAAGGATAACTCCAAAAATATTGAGTATTCTCCTGAAGTTTTCTGTCTTTTTTTGTAGTTGTTATAGCACAGGGACTTAACCATTACGCTACGTTCTGGACCAGACAAACTTGTAGACTTAAATCTTGAGATCTTTGAAGTGTGGTTGCATAAGCTTACCTGTGTTGTCTTGCCAATGTGTGTAAACCTGAGGTGAAGCAATAGCCATCAGATTTCCTGTTGATTCATTCTGTGATCTGCATTTTTAGACCAGCAATAAACATTCTACTTTTAGCTCTTTATTTTTGCCGGAACCTTCCTGAGTATATCTTCTGGAAATTCTCTTTACATCTGTTTCTTAATTAGTAGTCATGATTAAAGAGCAGCAATTCCCAAGTACTGCAGAGAGGGTATTCAGCCTTGCAAGAATAGTAATATTCTTGGGCATAACCTGTCCATGCTGAACTGGCAGCATTATTTGTATTAATTATTTCTCATTCTCCATTTCAGAATTGGATACGTTATTGTGTTACTAATCTGTGTGGTTGGGAAGTGCTTGAAAATCATTTGAAATGTAGTTCATGAATGAAATCCTATGACTAACACATAAATCTGGATACTTATTTTCATTTGACCTCAAAATCCTTGCAGTATAAAAGTAAATTGAGAGGTATATGCTGCCTGATTGATGCCATTATTTCAGAGATTTTTCCCTGTAACATTCAGCTGTGGACTTATTACCAGGCACCATTTCTTTTTCCTGTGTTTTCAAACATGGCAGTATGTTATACAACATGCTTTGACAAAATGTATTCTGCACATATGAGTAAGTCAGTGAAAGACAAAGCTAAGAGCCAACCTTGTGGCTCTGCTCTTTGCCTTTACATATGAAGGGACAAAAGTACCCCAATGCAGCCAGAGCTTTCTGCCAGTACTTTTGAGGAGCTGGACTGAGTGTAGTATATTACTTTTACGTATTTTCTTCTTTTAGCTAGGGTAAGTCCAATGGCCACTTCTGTTTTGGTCCGTGGCCACTGCGACTTTTTGACTTACTTTTGTTTCCATGTTTCTGGATTTTTTTTTTTATTATTATTTTTTAATTTATTTTTTTTTTTTTAAATTTAAATAATAGGACTCTGGAGTCTGTGCCGGTTTGGAAATATGCTAGATTAGTTGTGTTAATGCACTGCATGTATATAGCATATAGGAAGTGTGTGTGTGTATGGGGATGTTGAATGAGAGACGCCAATCTGCACAAGATTGGACAGTGCACTTCATGATTTTGAAGTTGTTTTTCTTCAGTGGAAGAACACTCAGTCAATAGTTGTACATTATTTGGCTGTGAAAACCAATGGAATAAAACCATAATTCTACTTCAGTTACATTTTAGCAGAGCCTGTAACACCTCTGCAAATTAAAAGAATGCTGATAAAAGAAATAAAAGGCAATCCTGGTTTAGTATTAACAGAAAATGTGTGGTAATCTTAAAAAAGAGTGAATCCTGGATTTGAAATTTTTCTGACTTTTCTGTTTCCAAGGGGTGTTCATTCACAAAGCTGAGAAAACAGCAGTAAAAATGAAAGTGAAACTGAAGAGACCTATTTTCTTGACATCCTGGCAGAAGATAAATGGTATGATAATGAGAAAGATGTATTAATAAAAGCAGGTAATAGACTTAAAAAAAATATTGTTAAACACGATTCTCCTTCTTTCAGAGATTAATGCCTTAATTGGTCATTCAACACAGTAACTTTGAAAACTATATTCCAACAGTAGGCTCGTTTAGTAAAAACAGCATTGTTTAAGCTGGGAAAAAAGCATTTTGTCATGGCCCAGAGCAAACCAGCTAAATAGTTATACAGTAGAGCACAATAATGCAAGTTTAAAGCACATGCAGAAAATGTTCAAGATATTGTTGTCATATCTTAGTTTAGAGGAAAAGCTCATGTGAAAATTGTAAGTTACAGTTACGGCTGTGCTGAACTAATGCAGTTTAGTGCTTTATACATAAGATGGGATTTTCAAAAACACAGTTGCGTTCAGGAGAAAATGTCAGTAGTTCTAGCAGTGTGTTCTGAAGGAAGAGGGCAGGGAGTTCTTAGCTGGTCAAATGCTCATGTGGTCTAAGCAGAAATGTAAAAGTGCAGGGTTTGCATTGGAATGAGAATGGGGTCATCCACCCTTTGTACTCATCATCAGGGAAGCAGAACCTTCTTCCAGAGAGACCATAGGAAATCAATGAGTACACTTTGCTAGTGTAGAGATAAATGTGTACTGCAGAAGGGTATTAAATATAAAAGGGCAGCAGTAAAATGATTTACTACATGAAGCAGTGGAACTTTCTTTTGGTCACCTAAAAAGCAATTTTCATTTTTTGATAACATAATTGTATTTTTTTAATACTAATAACTGAAAAAAGCTGGCAAGTCAGCTCTTTTACAGGGATTTGAGCCCTAATGTAATATAATAATGTAAACTAGGAGAGGCTTGTTTACAAATGTCAGCTTATTTACAAACATATACATGTTTTTTTAACATATTATCTGGCATTTATAATTTAGACTGTAATGATCTGATCTGACTTACCAAAAGTTAATGGGGTTTTTAATGTTTTTTCCTGAGGCGGTGTGGAATCCTGTGATCCAGTTTGTCTCGCCATGACCAGAAGGTATCACTGAGGGATACCAGCACAATGGATGCACATAGGAGAGAACCTGATGTATGTTTAGGTGTAGAGGCTTAATGAAATGTGGGAGAGCAGGTGCACAGTCCTAATGTGTTGGTGGTTTTTTAAATTTCCTGTGATGTGTGTGTTTGCTGTGTGAGCAAATCTCCATGTACGTTTAAAACTTATAGGACTGTGAAATTGCTAAAAAGGACAGAAACCAAATAATTCTACAGTATTTTTTTTTCTTAGACCCTGTGTTCTCTACAAGTGGCAGTTAAGATTCTCCTTCTGCTACAAAGCTATGTATTACTACCTTGTCTCTAAAGGTAAAATTAAGGTGAAGAGAGATTAATAGCAGAGCAACCCTTGCTCTGGATATAGCACTTGTGACACTGTGGTGCTAATTTTGGAAGGAGAAATTGGGTATTTGCAGTTCCATATGAACTCACTGTGACCCAAAATGATGAGAGGTGTGCCTAGGCTGGCACTTTTTTTGGAGGCAGGAGTGTGCTCTGTACATCCCAGCTCTTCTGTGCTTTAGTTAGTGTTGTGGGTTGATGTTGTTGCAAATGAACGGAATTCCTTTTGGATAAAGCTGGACTGCGAGATGTGTTCCGGGAGTACCCCTAGTGGATTTGAGCTAAGGATTGATTATCAACTACTGAGATGAAACCAGAGCTAGGATGCAGTTAAATAATCAGCCATACCCTGAAGTGCGTGGTACAAAGCTCGTCACGTAGGTGTCGGATCCTCAGCACCAGCTGTCTGACTCTGCCAGTCTTACAGTTTCCACATTGCTTGCTCTTGTAGACAGCCCCTGCATACAGTCAGGTTTCCCTAGGAGAGGGCACATGGAAGCCCATATTTGGGAAGCTGTTTGGAGACTCGTGGGTAGAATGGGTCACTTGACTTTCATCCTTACGTTGCAATCATAAGGCCATTATTCTTTCCCTCAAAAAGGGGTGGTTTGTGTTGGCATGAAGAGGAAAGGTTCGTTTGATCACTTGTAATATAACACATGAGTGAGTAAGAGGCACTGGTACTTCGGCTTGCAAAAGCCCTCCACATTTTTAACCCATTTTATTATTTGCAAGAGCAATTTAGTTCCTAATGTTAACAATGAGTGATTATGATTCTGTACTTCCGTTTACAGCATAAATTAGCATTTTGTTTTCCATTACAGCTTTTGAATGAGGAATTATAATGTATAATTTGCTGCAAATAGATGTTATCATCTCTTTGGATGTGAACAACCACATAAACTTGAGCAAATGATAAAAATGGAATCAATTACTTCTCAAATGGAAGTAGTTTACAAACCTTCACAAACAAAATGGCAATAGTTGCTGGTTATTGTAACAAATAATTAGTTTTTTTTTTAAACAACATTTATTGAATTCTATTGACAATTTAGTAATTGCTTATGGAATATTTAATTACCCCCCTCACAAAATACATGCCACACAATATGTGCATTTTTTAAACTGCAGATTGCCTCTGTAGTCCTCGTTTGAAGCTTTACTCATGTATATTCACCTGTACAAATGTTCCAGAAGGGGAGCACTGAGCACAAATCATGCTGATGATGATTAGAGAGCTTCACAATATTCTGGAATTAGTAGATTAGGATTGAAACTGTAGAGGAGAGAAGAATGAAGAGTAGATGTTGTGGGCTGTATCCAAAGCCTGCTGAAGGTGATGTCAGTTTTTCTGCCACTTTTGAACTCGTGATCTACGTCCTGGTTATTAGAAGGATAAAGAAGAGACGAGACATTATTACAGGTGCTTGAATGAGTGAATGCTGTAAGTCTCTACTGTAGGGGAAGATAATAACTTGTACTTTAATGAGTTTACTGGTTTGAATTTCACAAAACAAGTTTTCACTGTCAGTAGCTGCGATATGTTTCTGTATTATACAGAGTTATTCATGCTTGGAAAAATACCACTCCACAGCCAAAACGAATGTGAGAAGCCATCCAGAATCATTCTCATTCTCTTCTCATTGCAGGCTTTCTTCATATCACTAAAGGACATAATCCAAGCATCATTTTCAACCCCTTCCTTTCAAAGAGGCTGTCTAAATTCTGGTGATTTTCTACATACTAGTTTGCATGTATGTTTATTTCTGATCCCTGAAAGCTCTGACCGTAGTCACCACCTACATCATCTCCTGTCAACCTGAATTCATCAGCCTTTTTCTCACAGTCGTGCCTGGTAACCCCATTGAATCCATCCAGTCTGTATGCAGTATAAGCCCTGATTGTACATACTGTCTTGATTGCCCCTAGTGTGTGTCTTACCCTTATGTAAAAATACAAATCAAAGTCCATACTTTGCCCTATATAATGCTTTAGTTTTTCGACCTCTTGTTGTCCTTTTAAAACCTTTGCATAATTTAGTTGTTCCCTGTTTACTGTTACCACCACCCCTTTTTGTTTATGACTGGTGCTAGATTTGATGCTTGCTGGGTTGCTTCTCTCAATAAGCAGGTTTGTTGCTATCCCCACACTTACCGCTTTGATTTTGCACAGTCGTGAGCCCATTGAGGAAGGTTATGTAGGCTTTCATCAATAGTGTCTTGAAAGCCATTGTTGCCTAATTATTAAAAATGGATAATCTTATTTTGTGCTTGAAAAACCATGGAACGAAGTGACCAAACCCATCATCACCCTGCTGCATTTCACTCTATTCATCTGTTGCTTGTTTCTTTAGGATGATGTCGGCTGCCATACTTGGATCAGTCTGTAGATCAGATAAACAATAGCTTTTTATTCTTCTAATAATTGAAAAAAGTCTAATGATGTATTTTCTCATTTGCTCCAGTCTACCAAACATTGAAGTAAGTGAGGGGGAAAAAACCCAGATAGAATGGGAATAGCATAACTTGCAATTCAGGGTGCCGTGTTCAGCCTTAGAGCCTTCTTTTGAGAATATGGAGCTGATTGTTTAGGATGGAGCTTTCTTGTAATTTTATTTTTGAGGCAGCTGTTGGTTGTGAAAATTTACTTGTTTTCTCAGTTTGACTATAAGTCTGGCTTTTTTCTTTCTGAACAAACTGTCTTGGGCTGGAGCAGAAAGGGAATGTTATGACACTGCATTTTTGCAGTGAAGTTTTTTGAAGTTTAGAATGGGCATCTGGTGTAATGATTCCTGAAGGGCTGCTGGAACTTGATTTTAGAAATTGTGTACATGGCTTCATAAAACATATCCACAGTCATCACAGGCTTCTTGGACTGAGCAATTCACAATGTTAGAGGTTTACTTGGTTTGTAAAAACTCACAAACTCACTCCAACAAGATGACTCACTTCAACCATTTGTTTTCTTTTTTTTTTTAAATTACTTTTTGAGTCGAACAGCACATTGTGACTTGAAGTATCTGCTAAACCTTGACTTTTTATTCCTGAAGCTTATTATATCTGCCTGCAACCTCTCTATGCTCATAGTTTGCTTAGGCCTTGATCCAGCCGACCACTTAATTGCCCAGCTGTAAACACATGAAGTCAAGGGAACTGCTTACAGGTTTAAAATAAATGTGTGGTGTATTGAATTGTGGCCTTAAACAGCTGTATCTTAAGGATGGAGAACTTTCTTTCCATCTTGTTTGTCAAGTACTTGCCAGGCTTCCAATGCATTAGAAGTATTGATGGTAATTATGGCAGTGGGAGCAAGAAAGCAATGAGGAGATCAAGGAGACCTGGTGATGGTAAAGGAAACCTGCCAATTGTTCATTGGCAGTTCAGTCTCTTTGTTTGTTAAATGGATTTGCATATAAAAGATGATTCCTCGTCTCCCAAGCAAAAACCTGTGAATAGGTAGTGCTCTAAAATGCAAAATTATGTGCAGTGACAGAAAGCTATGCATGAAATATACTTGAGGATAGGAAACTCCTTGGATGGTAAACAAGATTTAAAAATAAAAGGAAAAATATGGCTGAAAACATGTGATGGTAAGAAAAAAGACTGTAAGCAGGACATGCACGCACTTAAATATTTAGCCATGTGAAACAATGAGTTGAATGAACTACTGACTAAATAAATCAGCAAAACAAAAGTAAGGTTGCACTTCTAACCTTTTTTAATTTTCATCCAAAAGATTGTTAATTGCTGGAGGATTAAAATAATTCATGTTCAAGGATAGAAAGTGATAACAATGTGCAGAGCTTGGATGCTCCAGCTATACAAGAAACAGTGAAAGGAATACTTTTCTCTCTGTGTGATGTCAAAGCCAAGAGAGGGGTGGGAGGGAGAAAGAGGGGACTGTGGCTCTTTGATGTCACTTTCAGAATAAAAATAATGCTGTAAAAGAAATAGCATAATCTTTTTCTATTTATCTAAGTCCTTTTTTTTTTTTTTTTCTAAAGAGTTAGGGCAGCATTGTTAATTGATTTTTCTGACACTCATAATAACAGTTGTATTAAAAAATAATTTACAAAGGATTTTTTTTTTCCAAAAGCTGAGCCCTGCAGAATCTCTTATAGGAAAGTGGGTAGAGAGTGGATTATTGTACATCACTGTTCTCACATAATTGTAATCTGCTTGATTGGTAAAATGCATGTTGTGCTTTTGCATTGTCCATTTTCAACGAGTGGTGTCTTTCCAATAAGATTTCCTGGTTTAGTAGTAATAGCATCAGTATCTCTCATGCCCTTTCAATATAAATAAAGGGTGTCCTAACAGCTGCTCAGATTGTGCTGGCATAGTAGCCATCTTTGCTGGAGTGTCAGTTTTTGGCTAGAATATTTTAACACACTGGGGCTTTTCTCTGGTTACGAATGGTTGAATCATTTCCAGCTGTGAAAACAGATGTGTGGCTTTTTTGGGAAGTAAAGTTAATTAGGGAGGCTTATGAATTGAATTTTTTTTTTTTTTTTTTAAGTGGTGGGGGTAGAGGATGCCTTTAGAAAAGAAGTAGTTTTTTTTTATGAATGTGAATATGGACAGACCAATGCAAACAGCATTATAAGGAAAATTTTGGGCATATCCATGACAAGAGGAATGTTTCCATTGCACAATAACTTTTAAAACCATGATAAAAATGAAAAGATGAAATACTTACTATTTACATGGATAACTAATAAAGTTGAGACAAAAATGGCAAATAAGAAGGGCTAGTTAATTTTGGTGCATATTGTGTATTAATATTGTTGTTTGGCGTTTTGTGAGGCAGCTCACAATTGTTTTAGATCTGTTTGGGCCAACACTTCAGAGACATCTCATTAAATTTTTTGTTTTCTTCATCTCTGACTTCTGTCTTTGAAAGGAATTCTCTTGGTGAAAACTGGAAAATATTTGCTATGTTTCAAACATTCTTTTCCCTTTTGTGTTTAGCATAGTGATTTGTACCTTTAACACTGATGTCTGTCTATTTTTAAGTTTGCTGGTAGGCACAACCCAGTTTTGTGGAAAAGGGAGCTTTTCATGTGAAGAAACTCTTAGTTTTGTGATTTCTTACTCTTCTTGTTCTTGATTGTTACATAAAATAAATGGCAAGGGGTGGAAAAAACAAAACAGAAGCAATTGCTATTAAAATGAATTAAAAAAAAATTATAAATTACAAAAATTGCTGTCAACAATTAAACAAGGAAACATGTTTAATTTTTGTTATTTTTGTCGAAAATAAGTGTCATATGGAAATCTATTCATTAGAACATCCAGTAGCAAGGATGTTGTCCCTGGGCACATGCTGGGTATGCACTGCATAGTGTTGGAGCACTGAAACCCCAGATGTACAGAAGTGTCTGTAGGATTATCAGTAAACCGTCATGTCTGAATGAACTATAAACTCAGTGAGCAGCATTCAACTTTTCTAAGACTACTGCAACTGTAAACTAACAATGCAAACAGGAAAAAAATAGATTGTTTACACATATATTTTGCATTTTTTTTTTTCCCATGGGAAAAATGAATATTTGGAAAGGTCACGGAGAGACCATTATAAAAAAATTATACTTCTGGAGATCACAAACATGTATCCGTGAAACGACTGACCTTCTCTTCTCCCATGAGTAGGTTGAATTATAGGACTTATTTGGTGCTTTGGCCTCTATGAACGGCTTTGCATGTTTAGAAGAGTGTGTTGCCAATGTGGGATTTGCAGAGAATGAGGACATGATGTACTTCTCCTGTTTGAAACGTCCAGGAAGTGGGACAGTGGTTTTAGGTGGTTTTTGTGAGGGGCATTGCCCATTATTTAAGCAGGGTGACTGTCTACCTTTGGATTAGTAGTTGCCCAGGATGAAGAATGGATGTGGCAGTGCTAGCTGCAGTGCAAGTCTCTGAGGCTTTAACATGTTAGATTCCTGGTTTTTGGATATAATTTTGCCAGATGTTAACTATATGAACTGGGTTTTGCCACAGTTGTATGTCTCAAACTAGGGTTTGGGTTTGGTTAGTTTTTTGTTTGTTTGTTTGTTTGTTTTTTGTTGTTGTTTTTTTTTTGTTTTGTTTTTGTGGGTTTTTTTTAATGCAGATATCAATAAACATGATTTTGCTGTCTTCAGGAATGTTATTAGATTAAAAAAAACATGTAAAATTTCATACTATAATGTATAATTAAATCTTGTCGCTAGGGAAGGCAGTATAAAGTGTAGAACTGTTTTTTTTTAGTAGAAGATGTTATTTTTATTTTTTTCTTGGTGAAGAATTATTAAGTATAAGACAAAAAGCAAACAAGAGAATAAAAGGATTGGCATATTGAGAATATTTTATAAAAATATTAATTCTTTTGTAGTTTAGAAGATGTAAAGCAAAGTGGCAGCAAAAGTCAAAGCTGTATTTGATTAGAAATCAAAAGGTTATTAATAGTGCTGATTACTTCAGCTTAGTTATATCAGCTCTAGTATTACTCTTATTTGTTTGCAACACTAATCAAGCTCACTGTAAGCCCTTATCTTTGACCAGCCAGAAGAAATCATAAAAGGAAATAATTGTTTAGTGAGAAAGACTTTGATAACAGCATGACTCTTGTGAGGGAGACAAGGAGATAACACTGTCTGAATGAAATGATATAACCAAGGTAACTAAGGTGATAAATTCTTTAGCTGTCCTGTCCTCAGCAGTAAAATATACAGCAAATTAAAGGTGTCTTTTCAAGAATCATTTTAAGAACTGATTGTATTTGTAATTTGCATGTTTCACATTTGCATGTGTGGAGGAAATGGAGGAGATTTGGTGTTGGGAATAATAACATTTCGTAAATCCACAAATTTAGCCACAGAGTTTGACCAGATGATTCAGCCCCTACTTACTATCCAGTTATCTCTCTATTGAAGTGGAAACTGTGATTGGTGTTTGCATTTTGACCAAAATATTTCCCAAAATTTAAGTATTTATACGACGGAAGGCATCAAGCATTCAGTAAAGCTTTTGCTACTTACTGTACTGGTTGATCATTCTCATTGTTTGCTTTCCTTAAAAAGTCCTGTTTTTCATTACAGTTGTTCAGAATTAATTTTCTAGGCAAGGTTCTCTTTGTGACTTGACCTGGTAGGTTGGGAAGCCCTTCAGTATCTTTTTGTTTCTACCCCTGAAAAATACTTTTACTCAAGACACCAGTGTGTCTTCTTTTTTTAAGCTAATCAGAGTGACCTCTTTAAGACTCTTTACTGGAGGACATTTTTTGCAGACTTAAGTACATTTGCATAACTTCTCTGTTTTCCTTCTAGTTTTTTGATTTCTCTTTAGGAAAATCAGGTGCCAGAAGCATGAGATGGTATTTCAGTATTGATCTCTACAATGCTGTCAGTACTACAGAGAAGAATTTATTTACTTGCTTCTCTTCATTACATTCAAGTTTCAAATTAATTCTTTTTGCTGCAATATCACTATGAGAGTTCACATTGAGTAACTTGTGCATTTCAATACTTATCTTAACTGAGTCATGATTATCCAGGTTATAGTCTCCCATCCTGTACATATGTTACATTTTCTGTTCATTGATCTGCACCTTAGTACTTTATTTTATCCAAACAGGCTCAAGAGCAAGCAAGCAAGGAAGAGGCAAGTCTTTGTATTTTAGCATCAGCGGTGGCCCGTAGTGGTTTCAGTGTGGTGTAATGTGCAGTCAGGTGTGCTAAGGAAGTTACCATGCCAGTTGTTCATCTTTACTGCCCCTTTGTGTTAGTGTGGCTTTTGTGACAGAAGGCCCTCCATCCAAATTTTCAAGCTTCACTGCACACCAAATTTCTCCTTAACCTGGTTCTTTCAAAATGACCTAAATTAATATAAACATTGAAAAAATTCTGCTGTTACGAATCTTCACAATCACAAGCAAACCTGCCTTAATTTTGAAAGAGCTTGGGTACGGTACAGTAGTGATGTGCTGTCATGCTGGGTGATCGTCAAGAAGTGATGGTGAGCAACTACAGGTCTGTAGGGGTGGTAGCCTGGGTCAGCTGCAGCCTCAAGAGACTCCCTGAATTCCGCCTGTTCGCTGTAAAAGCACTAAATTCAGAGAGGTACTAAGTAAGAATTAAGTGCTTTTTCTCTGAAAGATTCGAGATGGAAACACAGTGGGAGCTTCCTGGTTTCAATAGGCGTGGATTTTTCCTCTGTAGAGCTATGGATGATGAATGCATCTTTCTGTAGGTCTGTATTGAGGTTGGGATTTTTACTTTTTCCCCCACGCATTTTCAAGGAAGTAATGATTTTGAGTGATAAGGTTTTTGAAGGCTCAGCTTCAGACATCATAAATAGGGTTGACTTCCAACAGCTAATTGTTTAGCATTTCCTGAGTTTTTGGGCTTTTAGAGCAACTAAATTTTGAACAACAAGAATCAATGTTTCTTGACATGCGTGTCTCTAATATTTAATGCGTGAAGACAGCTTGCAACCACATTGCAGGGAAAGCTATGGAAACCTTGCTAGGCTGGATTATGCAGAGAATTGCCAGTAGTCACAGAAATTGATTACTGTAACTGATGTCTCTTTTTAATAATGTATTCTTACGATGTTTGTAAATCACAGGCAGGACTTTGAAGACCTGAATACCTGCTGTATAACTTTTTGAAAACACACCTAGTATGGTCAGTCTCTTGCGAAATTCCACAGTGCAGGGCTCTGAACTTCATGCGTAACATCCATCTGTTCCCCAATCTGATTTGATGGCATATATTTTGCTTGCAGATTTCTATAAGGTGAAACTGAAGACTGTAACAGGCTGTCCTGATATCTGTGTCAAACTTATGTGAGATAAAACACAGCCTGAAATAATTCCCTGTAAACTGTCAGTGACCACCAAGAGTTTTGATTCGGCAGTGATGAGTGTATTTAGAGCTGAGCCCAGGGGACTTATGTAACAATTGTCAAAGGCTTGTTTTCTGAAGGTGCATGGATGTGAGAAGTAAGGTGCCTTTCAGTGTGACTTTAGTTACGTTCTTCTAAAATATATAGTGCTGTGTAGGAATATTTAAGATGATTTAAAATCAACTGGCTCAGATAACAAAGGCAACAGAGCTAGGTTGCACTTCAGCCTTCTAGTGGATTAGTTACTACAGGTCGGCAAGCATGTCAGTGTTCATTCTGTCTGCTGTGCAGATCACAGAATTGTTAGTGTTGGAGGGGACCTCTGGAAATCATCCAGTCCAACCACCCTGCCAAGGCAGGGACACCTAGAGTAGGTTACACAGGAATATATCCACAAAGGTTTTGAATGTCTCCAGAGAGACCTACTCCACAACCTCTCTGCGCAGCTTGTTCCAGTCTTCTCTCTTCTAGACTAAACAGGCCCTGCAGTCTTGTCACGTAAGAGAGATACTCCAGACCCCTCATCATCTTTATGGCCCTCTGCTGGACCCTCTCCAGTAACTCCGTGTCTTTCTTGAAGTATGAAGATCAGAACTGGACACTGTACTCCAGATGTGGCCTCAGCAGAGCTGAGTAGAGGGGAATTATTATCTCCCTCAGCCTGCTGGCCCCACTCTCCCCAATACAGCCCAGGGTACCATTGGCCCTCCTGGCTGCAAGGTCACACTGCTGGTTCACAGTCAGCTTGTCATCCACCAAGACTCCCAGGTCCTTCCCTGCACAGCTGCTCTCCAGTAGGCCAGCTTCCAGCCTGTGCTGATATTTCGGGTTCTTCCTCCCCAGGTGTAGGACCCTGCATTTGCCCTTGTAAAACCTGATTAGGTTTCTCTCTGCCCAATTCTGCAGCCTTTCAAGTTCCCTCTGAATGGCAGCAACAGCCTTCAGGTGTGCAGATGGAAGGCTGTGTTGGATATCTCTGTTCAGCATTGCAGTTCCTACACACTATATGCATATTTTTAAACTGATGTGAGTAGCAACTGAACATGGAGTGAGGGGGTTTCTGAGAATTTTATTCTTAGGAGAAGATTTAAGAAATCTTTGTCAGGACAGACTTAAAAGATGATACCTGAAGGTCAGGTTGAAAAGTTTAGAACTTATATTACCTGAAGAAAAAAGGGTTGTTCATAGGTGTACCTTTTTTTTTTAAAGAATATTAATCTAACTTCAAAATAAACATACACATTGAAATGCCTAATTTTACATTAATTTATATGTGTTTGCCTAGAAACCCTAAATACTCTACTGCCAAGCATTAGAAATTCCATCTACAACATTTTCTACAGTAAGTTTTTTATGTGTGCCTTAATGATATGAGAGAGTTGACTACTTTTGTAGTGTAAAGTACACCGATTTCAAATGAGGAAAAAATAGGTAATTCTCTGAAACGGAAGAGGTATGCATCATAAAAACATCTAACCCAGAGTTAACTTAAAGAGTGGCAAAATATGCTTAGAAGTCATGTATAGCCAGTGCTCTGGTAGGGGAGCGCACAGAAATTTCCGTTTTAAGAAATTAAATGGAAAGGTTATCAACCATTGGAACATGCTGCCCGGGGAAGTGCTTGAGTCACCATGCCTGGAGATTCTTAAAAGATGTTTAGACGTGGTGCTTAGGGACATGGTTTAATGGTGGACTTGGCAATGCTGGGTTAGTAGTCAGACTTGATGATCTTAAAGGTCTTTTCCAAACTAAACAATTCTGTGATTCTGTGAGTGTTAAGCATTGTCCTGCTCTTCCTATATTTCTTGCTCTCCCCAGCATCTTCCTTTTACGAAGTAACACAATATGTGGCATTAAGTATGTATTTTAATCTTTCTTTCGTTTTTAAACAGATCTTTTTAAACTGGTAGCAGCTTTAAGAATTAAGAGAGGAGAATTGTAAAAGCAAATGAGAGAAGCCAATGTAATGACGCTTTATACTTACATAGAAGTTTTCTGTTATTTGGAAACTCAAGGGCTATTGCTTTTGGTTGCCAAATGTTAGGCTGATTGCTTTCAAGGTGAAGCTGTACTGTGCTGCTTTGAACTGATACTGCATGATTAGGGTAATAAGTAAGTGCCCCTTAATTGGAACAGGCCTGATCAGAAGACATTCGAGGTAACTGATTTAAGCCAAACAATTCTTAATTACAATGACTGTTGCTTAATGGGGATGGTAATTATGTGCATTGGGGATACCTTCAAGTGATTCATTGGTGGTTGGGTCTTTTGTGTCTCCCTCACTGTTGACTCTTTTTGCTGTTACTCAAAACAGCTTTGTGTCTTCATAAATAGCCATGATTCATTCAGAAAGCAGATAAAACCATGGTTGGCTTTTAATAAATCTGTGGCAGAGGTTTAAAATAAGCGTGTTTAAAATCATGATGCCTCTAAAGATTTTTGAGGACTTTTTTTATTTGCTTTCAAGATTTTGAACTGTTGGGTTTGCTTTTTCAATTTTCTATGCGATCAAGAATGTTAGAAATGGAAATAAGAAAAGACAAGTCACATAATTTCTTGGCTTCTGGATCAGGGCAGGCTCTAACATCATGAGACTTACTAAATCATAGAAGTTGATATGTTCTCTGCCCTGGGCAAATCATGGACTTGCTTTAGTTCTCTCTTATTTTCTTCCCAGGATTGCTTGTTTTCTTCTGCATGAACCTACCTGATCTTTTACAAAATAAACTTTACAACTATGGACCTCCCCTTTATAGTTAAAACTGAACAAAGAAAAAACCAGGTCCTTCACCCATTTTTTCTTGAACTTTGGCCTGCAGATGCATGTTTGCACCTTCATAATTTGGCCTTGCTCTGTCTACCCTCTCTGTTGCTTTATTATATCATCACTATGGGGTGCTGATGTTTCCAGCTTCAGTTGCTTTACGTCTGTCCACTTTTTCCATCCACATTTTCATACTTCTACACTGATTTTTTTGTGGCAGACCCAGGTGTTCATATGGAATATTGTTGAGAGACATAGTATTTTCTGATTAGTCTGGCAGATGAGTTTTCTTCTGATGCTAATCTTACAATTAATTTTTAATTGCAAAAATCCCGTTTTTCCATATATTTCAGTTTTCTGTCTTGTTTATAGAGTGAAGATGTTGGATTAACAGAAGTAAAAGTGTTACAGTTTAAAAGAGTTAAAATATTTTCATTTATTATTTCTAGAATAACAAGTGCTTTTATGTTCTTCCCCCCGCCTTACCACATCCAGCACTTGACATGTGGGTAGATTTTGACAATGGCTCCTGCAGGAAGTGATTTTCAGTGACAGGAACATGTTTAAGACATTTTCATTATTTAAAAACCAGACGTGTTTCTCTGTCAGCAAATTCACTGCACATAAGAAAGCAGGACAGTATTTTTATCGTGAACCTCAAGAACGCCATATTACAGAATCACAGATCACAGAATATTCTGACTTGGAAGGGACCCACAAAAATCATCAAGTCCAACTCACAAGTGACTGGCCTGCACAGGGATCAAACCCACAACCTCAGTGTTACTAGCACCGTGCTCTAACCAACTGAGCTAATCCCTAATTATGTTTTTCAAAACTGAAAGGATGCTCAAGGTTTGTAGGATTACATTTTCTTCTGTTCTTTCTCATTATCTCTTCCCTTTAGGAATACTTAAGCGGGAAATTTAGGGAGACACATAGAAAAGGTGGCACAGGATATTTGGTTGGGAAAACCAGAACTACATATTTCCAGAGAGCCAAAATTTCTCTGATGCCAGACACAAGCAGTCTACATATTGTATGGTAGCTATCCATTTTAATTGAGAATATTTAGCCCCACTTACTTGTATGAAAAAATGTTAGACATATGAAACATTACCTTTATCTGCGTTTCCAGTATAGATGTTTATAGGGATGCTGAGAAGCTCTCAGGCATTATCTAAACTACCTAATTCATTAGCCAGTACTTAATAACTGTTTGGTGTGGTGTTTGTTTTTTCTTTGCTCTGCACCTCTAAAGTGGTAGACAGCATTTTCAAAATGTCTCTCTATTTTTGTGCTTTTATTATGCTTCCACCCTGCCTTGAGATTCACTGAAGGGCCTGATTTGCAGTGGATAGAGATGTAGTACTTTCAGAAAGTCTAGGCTTCTTTAAAGTGTCTAAAGGTTGGTACCGTTTTCCTGTAGAAATTAAAAATGAAGCCAAAATTATTTAAAACACACTTGCAAGACCACTTAGTTCAGTAATTTTGATGTCTCTAAAGCACATTAGTGAGATCTAGACCCTTATTTTGCTAGGCATTGTACTTACTAATATCATCTCTTTTAAGTCAAGGACTTGTGTTAAAAAAACCCAAACACGTAAATTAATAAATAAGAAAATCATAAATCTAATTTAAAACATAAATCCAACATTGCCAATGTAATAGCCTATTATTCTACTTCTCTGATGTATAAATAAACACACGTTTTTATCACAGCATGACTTTCACTTCAGTGCAACATAAATGCAATTCTTTCATCAGCAATTTCCACTTATATACACGAATCTTGAAGTAAAAGTGGTCATAAAACACAGCTGAGTTAAATCTGTTGACCAGTCTACAGAATATATGTACTTCTTTTTGTAACTGGTTTTATAGTTTTTCCCTTTTGCTGTACTAAATATTGGTATTAAGGAGAGCAGTAATTTTAAATACTTTGTGTAAAATTAAGAATAGTTACAATGTTTCTCATTTAGTAACAGATTTTAAAATAAAGGTCAAAATTGTTAGAGAGTTAAAAGGTAAAATAGTTTCTTTTAAGCTAGCAGAACTAGTAAATAGGTTGTAATTTGGTGACTTGGCTGGAGTACAGTTAATCTAGGCGGAGATGGCTGACTTCTGCTGAGGACCTACCCACTGCCTGTATGGGAATTAGAGTTCCTTCACTTGTGGGGATGTTGTGGAGCTGTTTCAATGCAATGATGCAACTTATTTTTAAGGTTTTCAGAATATATATCAAAATCTGTCCCTTATTGGTTGGAGTATCTGTTGAGACTGGAAGTTGCCTGGCTCAGCCTGATGGCTGTGGCTTCTTGTGTAAGGACATGGGAGGAATGACATGAAACCGTGTTACAAGATGCGGTCCCATAGCAAATGCGTTGTTTTGCCTAGCTGTCAGTATTTTGAAGGTCCTTTTGCCTCTCACCCAAAAGGAGGGTGCTTCTATCTCTCTTATCTCCCTCCTACACCTGGATATTTGATTACTGGTGTGCTGCTGCAGGGGACTGGTGGCAGCTGTGGCTA
The DNA here is from genome assembly GCA_013399855.1 of Oxyruncus cristatus. Classification (NCBI taxonomy): domain Eukaryota; kingdom Metazoa; phylum Chordata; class Aves; order Passeriformes; family Cotingidae; genus Oxyruncus; species Oxyruncus cristatus. Next base: position 618,845 of record VXAY01003292.1, on the reverse strand, counting down.
CAGGCCATTGAGGCTGCAGCAGAGGTGCTGTTTTCATCACCGTGCTCCATCTCTTGTCTTACGATGCAGACAAGGGCTCTGTGTGTTTCTCACTTGTGCTGTTGCTGATGCAGTTGTTCTGGGATTTGAAGCCATCATAATCTCTCTCTTTTTATCCTCCCTTGGCATGTCAGAGTTCAGGAAGGAAGAGGGGATGCCCAGAGGACCTTGTAGTGTGACTGGTATGTGCATGATTTATGTAGTACCCTGCAGAGCTGTGTACACTGAGGTGGAGAGTGCGGGTTACCATGACTTCCTTGGTTGAGACCCCTTATTCAGAGGAGAGGTGACCGCATATCTTCATGGGGGGTGGTGGGGGAAGAGCAGACAGTAGGCTTTCTGTGTTGGTTTCAGGTTGTTTACTGTGGGAATTGTGGCTGAATAGAATCTTTTGAAAGCTTTGTTACGTGAGAGAAGATAAGTGCTCTCATGAAGCACTAGTAAGGATTTAAGAAAAGACACGAAGGGCCACATAAAAAAATGGAGAAATGGGCCATCTGTAATATAAGAGACACTACTACTATATTCTGGTAGTGCTTCTAAAGTCATAAATTGATAATGCTATTAGTGTTAGATGCTGGAACTACTGTTGGTGTCCAACAGCAGGACTGATTTTCCCACTGGGAGAGAGAGTCCTGCTGTCCCTGTGGAGAGAAATGTATTAAAAATATGAAAACCAGTGAATTATGTTGTTGTTTGGAAAATACTGACATATACTTTACACAATGCCTGCACTATAGCATTTCAAACACCTTCAGATATGTAACCTAGAGTAAATTAGGAGAATGTATAGTAGTGGTTTGTATTAGGCACTAACATGGTATATAGAAGGGCATAAAAAGGAAGGGAAAGGAAACAGATAAAGGATTTGAGATGTTGATAGCTAAAGGATAAATAAGAGCTGGTTTTCCATCAGGGATATCATCACTCAAGTAGGAGAATGCAAAAAGTGTCTTCTCCTTCCAGGAAGAACAAGCTCTGCTTAGTGGTATTGCTTCCTTAGGTAGCAGACCCAGTCATATCTGGGCACCCTCTTAAAATAGGTCACACACAAATGAAAGACAGTACCTGCCTCATAGAGCTTACCCTGCAAATAGAAGGTATGATAGGTGAGTGCAGGCAGGTGGGAAGGTGCAAGGAGACGTTGAAACACTCGTCTGTAATCTCTGTATTTACCAAAGTACTGGTCCTGCTCTGCGCGCAGACAGGGCAGAGACTTGTGCTCTTGAGGACCTGGTGCTGCTTACAACAGTTGTTCTCTCTTTGGCATAGAGGGTTTTCTTGGGGAATGTGTCAGAGCTGCTCAAGCTTTTAGGAAAGACACGTGGTAAGGAGACTTCTGACAGAGCACCTACCTGTACCAGTGGTACAACTAAGACTTGTATCAATGTAATGAACACCTCAGTAAGGCAAATAGAGTTGGAGAGGTGTCATAGGACAACAGGTGAAATAACAGTTTGAGGTCTCTGTGCTCTCAGAGAAGTATTGCTTCAGTGACTGTAATAATAATTTTTCTGTGGTTATAAAACATACTTAAGTTTTAGAGCAATGAGCATTCCACAAACATTGTGATTTTAGTATAGTGTATCCCTTTGTAACTTGAACTTACACTTCTGTGTTGTTATAAAACTATGTGTCAAACTTTACAGAAGGTGTCATATGTGTCAACAGTTGTGTACTGAAGAAATGCTGTCTGGCTCCCAGAAGAGCAGTCTCTATTAAAACAGGCACCAGAAGGTCACCTCGGGTCATAAACTGTGTACAAAACATAAAACCATTCAGACTTTTCCGGAAGTTTTTGTATACAAACAAGTAACAAGGTAAGGTATTCAATATATTTGATTCCATTTCAGACTTCTGTAAACAAAAAATCTGCAACCTCAATCTGGTAACCTGATAGTATACAAAAAACCCCTGTCAGCATGCATCATCTTCCCCCCCCCTTCCTCCTCCAATTAGGTACAAAAATCTCAATTTTTTTCATGTTAATATCAGGTAAAATCTCTGCATCGTGAACCTGACAATGCGATGTTACGCAAAGAACCAAGTTTGTTTTGGGACATTCTCACATTACAAAGGGGTGAAAATATTGTTGTGTGTTTAACAGCAGATAATCTGGTGACATTTGGGTAACTTTGTTTATCACTCAGGAGGTCAGTGCAAGCAGCTAAGCAGTTGGTTCCATGTACAAATAAATAGATCCCATGTGGCTAAATGACAGTGATGGAGTGTTGCAGATTGGACCTAATTTTTCATTTCCTGCTTTTAGAATAGTTCCATTCAAATCCCTTCTTTTTTAGGATTTGATGTATTACAACCAATGTATTTGGAAGTTAAATAATGAATATCTGTGAAAATTAGGTATGAGCAAATCAAGTGGAGAGCATTTGGAAAATGTAAAATGGTTTTTAGATTTACGGAATTTATCAACTTTTTGGAATTTTTTTTTTACTCCCTAGAATAAGCACTATATTATGTCCAAGAAACATCAGTTGTGGCAGGGAGTGGAAGAGTCAAGGGGAGAAGAATAGGTTTATCCGAATAAAAGTTCTGTGCAGATGCTGAAGAAAACGAAAGATGATGTTGCATGACAGAGTTAATCTGTTTCAGCAAGTATATATGCTGTAGATGGAGTAGCAGCTGAATTGCTGTAGAAATTAATTTGCCCCACACAGAATAAGTTGAATAATTTAGTAGAATAAACATGCAGAGCCATGATGGGAAGCTATCTATTCAGTGTATCTGTAAAGAGACAAAAAATGAAAGTAGACTTGTAAAATGCTCTTTGCAAGCAGAGAGGGAAGACATAAAAAGATTTCTTGGGCTGTCCGTATGACAGGATAGAGAAACAGAATGGAGAGAATTCACACTGCCATCTTGAGCAAATATGGATAACCAGAAAAATGGACTCGCCAACTCTGGCTTCTGATAATATAGAGTTTTTAGTGTTGCTCCTCATATCAATGGATGTTTCTTTTGGCTGGGGGAGGGAAGAACTGGAATCTTAAGTAATCTGTCCTTGGAGCAATGCAGCTGTGTGCTGTTCCCAACACAGGACCTGTGACAGTTGTATCTGGGCTCTTTGTGATGGCCACAAAGCTTGTATGGTTACTGCCAATAAAACAGTGGTGGAAGAGGTGTTAAGTTAGAATAACTGTTAATTTTATTTTTCTTCTCAGCGAAGTAATAGAATGTCCCAGGTCTCCAGCAGAAGCCTGTCAGAAGGGGAGTGAACTCCTTGTGTAGGTGTATGTGTATCATCTATGGAATGAGGCCTTCTCCTGCCAGCCCGACGGGAGCAGCGCACTAGTGCATTCCCAGTGAGTGTGACTGGGGAGCAGTGGGAGCAGCCTGACAGTGGAAAGAAAACTGTGATGGCTTTCATTTGGCCTATATCAGAAGATGCTTATGTCTTTTGCAAAGTATTGAATGGTTAATTTCCATTGGGACCAGTTGAATCAGTACATTGTTAAGGAGATAGAACCCTTATTTCTTCTGTTACAGCCTGATGTCACATCAATAAGCCCACATGCAGCTGTCTCCAGTTTTCTCCAGAACATTATGGAAGTGTTATATTGGGATTGGCTGTGCATGTAAAACATACGCTGTGAGACTAAAAGTTTTTGTGGTGTTGGAGAGCTTTCCTGGCAGCTGAATTTGGTGAAGTGTATTTACTTGAGGTGGAATGTGTTTTGGGAGGTGTTAACCAGGAGTGTGTACACAGTTGTTTGGGCTCCCTTAGTAGCCTCAGAAAAAAGAGATGTGTCCATAGGGCGACTGACCCTCAACCAGTGGTTGAATTTTAATGCACTTGTGAAAATGCATTACCTTTAGATGTCTGAAGGTGACATAAAATTCATCTTTACTGGTATGATGGCAAATAGTTTCATCACAGTGACTAGTTGAACTGGGCACTCCATTGCAGGTAAGCATGTTTACCTTCAGACACACTATAACTGGCATATTAGAGATGAGAGCTGATGTTACCAGTATTGGACTGTATTCTGGAAGCGTTGGCAGAAATATTGTCTGAAGTTACAGAAAGGTCTTTGTTAATGATCACAGTCTGGTTTTCTGACTTTGTGACATTTCTCACCATACATTTCAAGTCATTTGAAATTTGGGCTTCCATACAGACAGGGGAAGTAGTTTGTGGTAAGTTGGCAGAAAGGATGCTGGGGTATTCAGGTCTTCAGATGCTTGATTTCAGTAAGATAGCTGGGTACCATTTTCCTTCTTCTTGTTTTGCTATTGAAAGAGGAACAGCCAGATTTCTTCTGCTGCTGATGCCTGTAAAATTCTGACTCGCAGAACTGCTTCTCTAACCACTGCTGGGAAATGAGTTCAGTGGGGTGGTTGATGGAGCAGCTGCTCCCTGTGCCTTGCCCATCTGAGAAGATTATTCTGCTGTCAGTTGATTTGCCTTAACTGCCTACCCAAAGTTCTTCCACTGTCCTTACACGGATCATCTTCTGGTGAATTTGCGAAGCCTTATACCTTGGATCCATTAGTGAAGCAGACTTTCTTGTGCACACTTAATTTGTTGTGCCCTCATGAGAACAGTTTCGTGCTACCCACGGCTTATGATTAGTCTGGCTTTTGAAGGCTGATTCAGCAGACATATCTCCTATAGTAGTCTCAAGTGCAGCAAGTATTATGCATATCTGCTGTATCAAATTCCATGGAGCTTGTGGGTGGTTTGAAAATAATGTGAGCTAAGCAGTTTTTTAGCACAGCTTGTTTCTGTAGATGAAGGCACAATAGCTTCTACAAAGTGCACATTTTTAATTTTTTTTTGTCATGTACACTAATCAGGAGTTTAGAAGTAGGAAATTTCAATGAGAACCACTCCGTCTTCATGATCTGGGCGAAGTGGGAGAACCCAATTTGCAGTGTTCAGGAATTGCTGGAGAACATGGAAGTAGAAGATCTGTGACATTTGAAGGACAGTGCCATGACAGAGATGTACAGCAAGTTTTAATACTTCTATATGTGTATAGATCTACATGTGTGTAGTGATTCCACTCTATAGCATTAAGAGCTTAAGGTTTGTCTCAGGTTATACTGAACTTCTCAGAAAAGAGCTAGTAGCCCTGGATAGTGAAGAAATACCTGCAAGTGATTTTTTTTTTTTTTTAAATTTTAATATGAAGGATGATGACATACTATTTTCTTTTATGTAAGATCAGTGGTTCCACAAAAGGATGCTAAATGACTTAACCCCCTCCCCCCAAACCTGACTTTCTAAGTTCAGGCTTGTAGTTTTAGAAGGGGTGTTGCTGCTGTTTAGCTCTGTTCTCATCACTAGCATTTACTCCTGTGAGGGAAGCTGTTTATCCATGTTGTTTCCTATCTTTATACTTTTGAAAAGGGAAAGCTTCATGTGCAGACAGCGTATTGTTCCCCTTGTGTGGAACCTATGAACAAATAATACCTGTGGCAGGAAGGGCACAGCTCACAATAGTATGACAGGGATTTGTCGTATGGCCTCCCTGTGATCTTAATGCAATGAACAGTGGAGGGGAATGCAGCATGGGTAGTGAATCATGGTAATTTTTCCTTATCTTGCATATCCATTAGCTCCATAGCTGCTGAGTCTTTTGTGGGAGGAGCTGAAGGCAGGGGTGGTATAGCCTGAGTAGTGTTCCTGAAGGTAGAGGCACACTGCTGGTCCTCAGGTCTGTGTACATCTCTGTTGCTGTGTTGTTAAATGCAGTAGTTTGCATGGAACACCTTGTGCTCCTTCAAAGAACCTACACCTAAGAGTACTTAACAATTCCCTGTGTTACCTTTGCATCCAACTGTGAATGTGTCAGCCTTTCTGCTGAAAACGACAGAATCTGCAGGTAGTAGAGGGCAGAATTGCAAGCTTGCTTATGTTATAATCCAGTTGGTTTGTAATGCTTCTCTGTAACCAGCTGATGTTTCCTCTTTGAGCAACAGTCTTTGATGGGTGTTTGACATTTTTGCTTTTGCTGATGCTGACATCTGACATTACCACTGGCCCTTTGATTGCTCTTGCAAAAATCATGGAATTGCCTCTAATAGACACCATTTTTGTGAATCTGATATATCTTCCCCTCCCCCCTCCATGACTTGTGAGAAGAGGCTGTTATTTTACTACAGGAATGCAAGTTCAGAGGAATGCCTGTTATGGCAGTATTGTAGATGTGTCGATGGGCAGTTCTTAGGAGGAGTAGGGCAGCAACTTTCAGTAGAACAATAGTTGATAAAACATATATTAAAGAGGCAGAACACCCTGGGCCATATTTGGGGGATCAGAATTGTCTGTCAGAGACAAATATCCCGTTAGAGGCATGGCCTGTGTAACATATGAATAGCATCATGCCCTTTAACATGTACCGTGGTCTTAAGATCAGTTGCCTCTTTACATGCCAAAGGACAATACACTGGCAGAAGAACTAGTTCAGTGTGTATAACTGAGGTACCTCCTTAGTGTTGTGAACAGTGTTATTTGATGCAAGAGACGACTGAACCAGCAGAGCAGCAGCTGGCAAGAAAAGCCAGGAAAGGCTGAACCCTTCCGTTTGAAGGAAGAACAGATAGTGGTTCCAGTGAAAACAGTTCAGCCTTTTCCTAGGCATTAGAGACAAAAAGTATAGATCTCTTCGTAATCTGAGCAAACAAGTGCTTGGCCGTAACATTATATGAGCATAAACATGAAGTCTTTGTAGTGATGTCAGCAGCATACTAACCTAGAGGCTTCTGAATGTGTTCTGTCTTTTGGTTACTTTCTGTTTTGTTGAAAAAAGATCAGTCCACTCAGGTTTCTTAAGGATCTTCTGCTTTGTAGAGTAAGTTCTTTCTGAACTAAGAAAGGTGTATTGGCAATACGTAATTGCTGTATTAATTTGGAGGTGATGGTTATTTCCATATTCTGATGAGTCAGACCTTGGTTATCTGAGTCATTCTAGCCCAGATGCCTCAGTTATCCAAGTGTTAGTACTGATCCCAGAGGTTTGATGTGAAAATATAAGTCTTCAAGTGTTGGTGCAGTGGTTATGCTCTTAGCACATAAATCTTCCTGTGCATTGGCAGATAAATGAACTTGGTGACCTACTAGGTCTTTTCCATCTCTCTCTTACATGATTGTCCATGTTGAAGCCCTAGAGCATCACCGTTGTTGGCTCCTTCTGAGCCAGCTGGCCTTGGGGAAGGAATCTGTCTGTCAGTGACTAGGAGAGCTCGCCAACTGGCCGTGAGTTGTGTGCTGGCTCAGGAGACCCCTCCTTCATACTTTTATAGCCTGCAGAAATGGGCCTCTCTATTACCTGAACCCGTGATTGTTTGGAGATTGCTGGGCTTTCCAACGACCCAGGGATAATAGCCTTGTGCTTTATAGTGTTCTGCTGCTCTTTAAATTTGAAGTGCAGTGAGCAAAGTGTGGCAGTTCTTGAAATAGCAGGAAGTTGAGTCAGCTGGGGATCTCTGTGGAGGTCGAAAACAAGTGGGGTGCAGTCCCAGCATACCATGCTGCTGGACAAGTGTATCCCTTTGCAGCCTTCCCAGTAACTTAAATATGCTCCGTCCTATTGCAGCTAAAGTGGAAGGATAACTGTGGCATTACAGCTGGCACTCTGCCTGTGAGAGGGATCCCATGTGTGGCGAGAGGCTTTCAAACAGAGGGAGCACGTGTCTCCCCTGTCGTCAGTGCACTGAGATTAACATACTGGGCAGCTCATGAGCTGGGAGTGTGAATTACCACTGTATGAATATTTATCCTTTGCTCCTCAGGGCCAAACATGACAATGGCTTCTAGAACTTTACTACAGTGGAAGAAGCCTTTGAATCCAAAATACCATCTTTTCTTTCTGGTGTATACACAGACTTCCAGGTGTTAGAGGAAAGTGTAAATGTGTGAAAAGATGAATCTCTTGTAAAAAGGGTGAGGAGATAATTAGGCTAGATAAACAAGAGGACAGCAGAAGTAGGAGAACAAATAAATGAAAACGTATGTGGAGAAAGTGAAGAGAGGAGCTGATATCTGGAGAAATGGCCATATCCTCAGAAATGACTAGGAGTTTTGGGACACTCCCCCAGTCTTACTTTATTTCTCATGAGGATTAGGCTTCTGGGAGTATAAGCTGCTATTGGAAAGGCTCTTCTAGGTTCCTGAGTCCCTTTTTAGGGTTTTAAAAAATTTAACCTGAGTCTGATATACTAGGAGAAGCTTCTCATTGTCTCTGAAACTATACAGAAATACATATGTGGGTTGCTTGTGTGCTGTCCTTATAGGATGCTGAGGGAAGCAAGATGAAGGTGCATTGACAGTAAGGAGCCAGGTGGAATGTGATGTACTTTCAACTTCAAGATCACAGAAGGAAGAGTGTTGAGTTTTGAAGTGCCTGGTCACAAAGGCCTAACAGACAAGTAGCTGTGCAGAGTCAGAATGAAGGTTTATTCAGCCTTGTGTGAAGATCTTGGAATCTGATTTACAAATCTGTATTTATTACCCCCCTCCCCTTCCTGTGGTGATGTGTAAGATTTCTTCTGTCAACAGGTGCTCTGAGAATATCCTTCTGTGCCTTGTGAGCAACAAAAGCTGTCTGATATATCTTATATGCCACAATAATATCTAGACTTAGTGTGATACGAAGCACTTTTGGATGCTGAGTTCATATTCAAGGAAAACCACAAAGTCAGCTTACATCAGGGTATGTTAGTGTAAGACTGTGTCTTTGAATAGCTAATTCCTGTGCACCACACTCTGCACTGCCCTGATACCTGGTGATTAAATACCATTCTTTAAAGTGGCACTAATATTGTGCATCTTCTGGCAGAAGTTCTTAAAATCTGCACCGATTGTAGTTGTTCAGTAAAAGGTAAGTGTGCCCCTTAGGAGAGCTGCAAGGGAAAACAGCTTATCTGCACACACCTGAAACTGGAAGAGACAATTCACTGGAACTTAATTGGCTGCATGCTGGAAAGACTAATGATGATTCTGCATTCCGCTGGCGAAGAAATGAGGTAGATGGCAAAAAAAGCTCTTATTATAGTGCCTGGGTAGTAGAAATTTATGAGAAGCTTGTTCTGCTTTTGCAACTTATGATGTCATTTCAAAATCTTGCTGTAAGGATTTTGAGGAAGAAAGCTGCAATACTGAATGTAATCTAAAGAAAAAGGACACCTGCACCAAATCTGACAATGACTTCATTTCTGTCATGTCACATCCTAACTACTGCAAATGTTGCTGTAAAAGAGTAATTCAATCTTATTTGCAGTGTTTTCATAGTAACAGGATGCAGAGTCGGAAAAGGAAGAACCAGCTCTTTCATGTTGATGTAATACTGCCAGTAGTAGTGTTTGACTAGCCCTGAGCACTGAGCTTAGATTTCATAAGGTTTCTACTATAACCCTAAAATTTGTCATGCGTCATGTCAGCTATTTCAGATCCCATCCACGTGTATGTCATGGAGAATTATTTTAAGCAGTTATTAAGAATGGATTTCATCTGTCATTTTGTTATGATATTGTTAGTCATTGGTGACTCTTGTCAAATAGTTTTTGTTTTTTACTTTCCTGAATAACTTGGTGACATCTACAAACCTTGATGTTTGACTTCAAAATAAGGGTCATTTCATCCTTTTCCTGGATCATTTGGCAGTATTTTGGACAGCAACAGCTGTAGGTCTAGATTAAGTTCCTGCAGGACTTCACTGAATCCCTCCTTTGAAAAACTATCCTCTTTTTTTTTTAACCTTATTTCTACCACCCCCTACTACCCCTCTGCCCAAGACACTTCTACTCTTCATCCAGAGCAATGTCAATGAGGGAATTTTCTTGAATTCAAGCAGACTTTTTCACAATGATCACTCATGCCTGCATGTGCAGCTATTCTTCAGAGATCTCTCATTTATGAAAAGCATGTGTCCTTCTACAAAACATGTTTCGGTCTTCCTGCAAGAAGAGAGGTCATTAATTAGATTGTTGGCAGTAAGGGGCATTCAAAAACTGCAGTTGCAATGGCAATTAAAAACTAAGGTTAATGAAAAACTAGTTGTGAAGCAGAATTCTGTACTTTTTTTGTTACAAAGCTGTGGCTTTAAGAAATTGACAACAGGGTTGTCAAAAGAGTTGACAACAGGGACCCTCCGTTAATGTCAGATGCTTATTTTAAAATGTTTTGGTTTTTGATTTATGGGAAAACCTGCTTATAATGCAGACTTAAGTCCAAAATTTCAGCACTAAGGCATTTTCTAATTGTTCAGCCTCCTGGCAGAAACAATGGTTTCTTTAGTTTACACTTCCATAGCTTCCATGTATCTGAGAGGATTTTGGCCAAATGAGTGCATTACCAAAGACGCAGAAAAAGCATAGAACCTCCTGAATCTGATACAGGAGATGATGGTATGTCATCCTCTAGATACATATATTTTTTTTCCTCCCGTAATTCCACACCTACAAAAGCTGCACGGGATTACTTAGGAAGTCTGTCCATTTAGTATCTGCTGGGGAAGCAGTACCGTGGTTTCTCCATGTTGTTTTAAAGTTGTTCTGGGGGAAGCGCTTTCTTCAATCTGTTGATTTTCTGTTTCAAAGGACAGGGGGTATCTCCCTCCATTCTCTCCCAAATGCTAATGATATTAAAAAAAACACCCCAAACCCAAACAAACAAACAACAAACCCAAGGATTGAAAGATAGATCATATCTACTTAAAGATGATTTTTTGCTACCTGGCCCTGTTTGTTGAACGACTGACCTGGAAGTCAGAAAGACCTCAGTAGTCCTTTGCGCTGTCTGTCCCCTGTGGATGGAACAGCAGATACTGGTAGCAATGACTGGCGTGCAGGAGGATTTTTTCATGAGAAACTACTGTACAGTGAAAACCAGTCCTATGAAAATGCATTCCATGGTAGCAGAGCAGCAATTAATTCCTGTCTCTCCCCACTGGGAGATGACTAATATTTAGGTTATTGCCAGACTTTTAATAAAAAATAAAAAGCAAACCCATTCCAAGAGACTGAGGTTCTGATGAGCTTTCTCATTAAATTAAACTTTTTATTATTTTATGTATTATATATAGGAAGCCTTTTTAATTATTTCGATACCTGCAATTAGAAGCAATGTCATGAGGCTACTGTAACATTTGGAGTAGAGATGTACTCAGCATTTCTGGCATTCCAGTGTGTTGGCATGTGACTGTCCATGCTGTGCTTCAAGACTGTGCTGGAGGATAGGTGGCTAACTAGGTGGGCTTGAGGAATCATTATGTAAGCTAACTTGCTTCTGTGTCATTTTGTCAATAGAGGTGTTATAAAAATCAGTAGTAAGCTGTTTGGGAACTGGGGCTTTGCCAAATGAAAGGAATTAACACCTTCTTGAATATCAGCAGTAGAAATTGGGTCATCTGAGGAGTCAGCCATGTGCTCAGATTTAGATGGTAACTGTATTTAATAAGAGAATTTAAGATGATTGTAAAGAGGGCTGTGGGAGTGAGCATGTCTCTTGCAAATACACAAAAAGGATTAATGTAGGTTTTTTAGGGAAAAAATTGTCTGTCTGCTCCATCTTAAGCATAAAAATGTGCTTTGCTACTGAAATTGTTCTTCTTTTTAGCTTCCTTATTTTATACAACACATCTTTTTGATAACTTGTCTCCTACTCTGGCTACATCTGAAGTATCCCACTGGCTTGCTCAACTTTTGAAGAGGTGTAGCATCTTGGCTGATGAAACTGCTTCCTGTTTTTAGAGAGCGATATTCCATCCCAAATCATACCAGGACATACTGAAACTTGGTGGCTTGTTTCAGAAAATTAAGTGGGAAATTGGTTGTTCCTTAGAGACTGAAGTCAAGGGAATAATCCAGAACAGGAAAAAACCCATGATTTCCCTTAACAGTCGGAGTACAAAATGGTAAGGTTGTGGTTTGAACTACTGATGCTTCATATCAGCAAAAAGCTGCAACAGAAAAGTAGGTTTTATGTATGCAGAAATCTTGGAAAACCTGTTATGTGCACTGAGTTCTGTTTGTCAGCATTCAAAAGCCTTTTTAATGGCTGATTTCCAGAGGAGTGTGCTGTGTGGTCCAGCAGCTAGAGCAATGACTGACCTTGCTTGAATATTTCACCACTGAACCATTCTGCTTTTCTCTCTTGTAATTTTCTTGTTTCCTTCCTTGTTTATCCATTATCATGCTCACCACTGTTTGAACTGGTTTGTGATAATTGGTGTAGAAAAAAAGTGTTTTAAGCATTGCTGTGTTTTGTGGAAGGCCTGACTGATGTAAGAAGCCCCGAGCAAGTGAGAGAAACATTGAGAAGTGTGAATGTGGATTGTATATTTGTACATCTACTTTGTGAACTCTGTGCCATTCCCTTTGATTATGTTTGAATAGGTAATTCTGTAATTCTTGTAAAGAGGTAGTTAGGAGTATCAGTGTGAGCTTTGGAAATGTTCATGACCTGTAATCACAGATGGTGAGAAAGGGTTTTTCCTCATAAATTCATAGGCATGAAAAAGCCAGACCTTTCCTTCTGGAAGAAAGGATGAACTTTACACAGCTTCACTGTATTTCTTCCTTTCAAGAATATGTTTGGCCAGATTTTAAAAGAGCTCAGCTCCCATTTGGGCACCTAAATTACATGGCTGGATTTGCAAAAGTGTTTAGCATCCAGCAGCTACTTTTATTCCCACATATGTACCCAAATGGGAGATGAGTTGTTTTGACAGTGTGGGCCATTATTTGTCAAGTTGGTTGTGATTAAGACTCAGAGCATTCCAGGAGCACTCTATTAAAATACTCAGAGAGCAGATAACCTTATGGAGCCATTTATAAAGCCATACTGCTGAGCCAATAGAAATGAAATCCTGAAGTTGTGCAACCACATCTTGTAAATGGAGAGGATAAATGGCTGGTGGTTGTTCGTTTCCTCTGTTCAGAAAATGCAGCTGAAAATGAGAGGAAATTCAGGCAGTTGCAGCCACAAAAAAACCAAACCAAAACAGAACAAAAAAACCCCAAAACATTGAGCATTCACAGAGCAGGAACCGTTAAGGAGTGCAGAATTACCAGCCTGCGTTAGGTAAGCAGGGAGTGTAAATGCAAGGAGTATCCTTCAGGAACAGAGCACAGATGAACAACATACATCTTAAGTAATTTGTTCGTTTCTTGGCATCTTGAGAGGAGAATAATCTGAGGAATCACAGATTTCCATGGAATTCAGTAACCAAAGACTCTTAAATACTGAATGAGGATTTTGATCTTTAAGGTTCCTTCCAAACTAAACCATGCTAAGATTCTATGTCTGGTAGTCTTTCTCATTTTAAGTTTTCATTAAAAAAATATTTTTGACCAGTCATTTATCCCTTTTGCCTGGATACACATTATCTGTCTGAAGAACCACCTGAACATCATTTGAATCTCAGTTTATACTCACACTAGGTATTTCCTGCTCTCCTCAGCATGTACAGAAGCCCTAGAGGGGAGCATTACCCTTCTTGTTGGAGCCTAGCAGTGGGGAGGCAGTCACTGATTTCAGGGCTGGGCTGCTCCTGGAGTGTTACGTGCTGTGGACATGGTAGCAGTCGAGGTAATGCTGCTTGGCACCTGGTGACAAGAGCATCTGTTGTCTGAAGAGAAGAGTGAAGTTATAAATTACAACTTCAATAATATGAAGCATTCTTCTTCCTTGTTGCCTTAATGCTCAGCCTCTGGTCCTCAACATAGTGTTTTAGACTTCGAAGTGAAAAGAGAGCTGTCTCTTTACAATGTCTGTATTGGTTTAGCAGATTCAAAACTGTACTGTTGTCAGTTCGAGATCCTGAAGGTGTCGAAGGTATCCTTCATTCAAGAAAATGCAAAACGGTCATAATAAAAACCTTTATGTCTCAGTCTTAGAACTGTAAACAAAAATGTGAGATGTATGTTTCTTCTCAGTGAACTTCTTTTCTTCCTTATCATCAAAGATGTTGTTCAGGTGGGATGCCTGGAGACGAAGGGCACCTGCTCCAGCTGGTGGGGAATCTCCTCTGTCCTGTGTCTTAGGGTTAAGAGATCTGTCTTATCATGCTCAGGGTTAAGAGATTGTGACTGCATGGTTAACACTTGCCCCTACTTACTTGAAATCTGTTGTGATGATTGCAGAAGATGTGTCTCTTTTGTGGGTGATCTGCTGTCCCCAAATTTGTATCAAAAGAACTAAAGGTCTCATGGGTGTGATTAATTCAGGTTTTTTTTTTTTTTAATCATTCTGAATGTGCAAATACCTAGCTGAGTCCCTTTCCCCAAATCTTAACACTTCTACTGAGGCACAACAGTATTGTGAGCACCAGAACTTTGATTTTAGGGAAGTAATTGTTTTTTAGAGACTTTCAGCAGGGTGGCTAAGGTGGACAGCTATCAGAATAAATAATTATTTTGTGGGTGAAACTTGTGCCTATAGGAAAAGAACTGAGCCTTTTCTTTTCCTTTTCTAACTATCATGGAGGGTTGAAAAGTTTATGGGGATGTTTGAGAAATGTGCTGAATTGTGTTTTTTCAATAAGTTGCATATTGATATCCTAAATTTTAAGTTGTCGAAATTGGACTTCGCTGCTTAAGTCCATGCTGTGCTTACAGATCCTGTGAATCTGTGCTCTGAACAATCTGTTTTTCTAGGAATTTGCATTTACCCTGCCTTCACTCAAATTTTGTGCTACAGAGCTTACATACGTATTTTTAAATCACGTTAGCTGTGGCCCTCCCAAGCACCAGTGCATGTGTATTTACCATGTGTCTGTTTTATTGGTGTGGACAGAACAGATTAATGTCCTGAGTTGGGTGTGTCTGCATGGCACAGTGAGATGTGTGCTGACGTGTCTGAGCTGGTGCTCCCTTGTGGAGACAGTTTAATTACATCAGTGTAGTGATTGCACCAGGTGGATATATCGGATTTTACAGTTTAGAATTAGCCTGATTGTTTCTGCAGAGGGTAGCACGGTGTTGTAGACATAGAACTAAGCCCGGTAGAGCTAGGAATTAAATCTGAATCTCTTGGATTTCAGGCCAGTGTCCAAATTAGTGTGATGGGTTTTTTGTTTTGTTTGTTTCTTTAACACTTTTTGACTCCTACAGAAGCAGCCAGAAAATTTGTTCATTGTCACAGTTCATCTAATTAGGGCCTTTCCAGGCACTTTGGTGTTGACCTATTAACTTTCACGATCACTGGAAAGATTCAGCTTCTCACATTTTTTGCTAGAAGTGGATCGGGTTCTTACTGGGATACAGTGCTCTTTCCGAGTGGTTGCAGTTACAGACAGCAGTAGATTTGGGGGAAGCAGTAGTGAGGAATTTAGAGTAGTACACAGTGAAATATGTTAAAGAGTGTGTACAGTGTAAGGGGCTGTTGTCTCTCTTGAAGGGATATGAGCATGCCAACATCTGTACAACACGTGTTGTCTAAAAATTGAGTCAGCATACTGGACTTGGTGTTTTCTCTTCCAGTGCAGCACTACTATTCAAGGCAGGTATTTTTTAGATCGTTATAAAGCTGCCTGGTGGGATAACATTGGAGAGGGGGAGAAATCCATGCGTGCAAACTAGCTTTGTAAGTGTGTTTACGGCGGGATTGCATCACTTACTAGCTATGGAACTGCTGTGAGCATCATACCATATCTAAGCCATAATATATAGTTTAAAGTCACTACTGGTCATTATCTAGTAGTTAATGCCCAAGGAAACTATGTATTATTCCTACTATAAATTGTTTCTTTACTGGTTTTGGTTTCCTGTTTTACTGAGTATCTGCTGACAACATCGTGAGTCCCTTCAAAGCTGGATTACAGTGGTTGACACAGAGGACAATTTTATTGCTTTGTTGTATAAATGGATGTTTTAGGAGAGTGCACATATACCTACTGCATTATTTATGTGTGTATTGCAAAAAAGTTCAAGGATGATAGGAAATTCTGCATTATGCCACAACTTTTACTACTAATGCACTTTTTGGAAGTATCTGAAGATAGTTAAACCATTTTTTTTATTTTCTCTTTTTAGCAGTCAGGTATTTGTGATTCTCAGTGATAGTCGTATCATATAGCAGGGGTTGTTCAGCCTGGAGAAAAGAATGCTCTGGGGAGACCTTATAGCACCTTCCAGTACCTAAAGGGGTTCTACAAGAAATCCACAGAGGGACTTTTACAAGGGCATGTACTGATAGGACAAGTATAAGGGCTTCAAACTGCAACTGTTAGATCTAATCTAACATTTAGGTTAGATCTAAGGAAGAAATTGTTTACAGTGAAGATGCTGAGACCCTGGAACAGGTTGCCTAGAGAAGGTGTTGCCCCATCCCAGGAAGTGTTTAGGCCAGACTGGATAGGGCTTTGAGCAACCTGGTCTAGTGGAAGGTGCCCCTGCCCATGGCAGGAGGTTTAGAACTAGATGATCTATAAAGTCCCTCCCAGCCCAAACTATTCTATGATTCTGTGATATGAAATGTGCATGGTATCAAAAGATCTCCATAAAAGTAAAGCATTTTAAGTCTGCTATTTAATTTTTGTAGTTCTATTACTCTTTTTTCCTAAATGCTGTATATTTAATTTTATCAGATTTTCAAAATTTATTTCTGGAAGTTACTGATCTATGTTTTGTACAGTTTTGAAACTGCAAGCAATATCATGTGTTGAAATGTGGCTGTTTATTATATATTCTGATTTTCTCTGTGAAAGGATTACTCACAAGAAAGAGATAAGGAAAAAATGGAAGAACATAATGATTTGCTTCCAGATGTGAATTCTTTTTCCCCTCAAGGTAAACATGTGAAATGACAGATACTCAACTGAACAGTGGATAAAAAGGTCTTAATATTAAAAACAAAATGAGACAGGAAATATACCTTACAAGCATAGTCTCTTGGATATTCATCCTTGCTTTCACTTGCCACCCTGAATGAATATTTTAACTTAATAAGATCTTGCAAGAGTTGTGTAGTTGATTTTCATTTGTCTTGGTGTACTGCAGTATAGAAAGCTGTATTAATGTTTATAACAGGCAGTTTTGTCAAGAACTACTATAGAATGTAAATCTGCATTAATTATTGCCCTTGTTGAAAGTGAAGCGATAAACCACCCTGTTTGTTTATGTATCTGCTAGACAATTGATAACTATGGCCAGGTTGCTCTGTGTGTGAAATAAAAAACCAAAGTCCAAATACATACTCAGCTTTATTATTAAGTAAAGGACAGTGGGAGACTTAGATGAACTACAGCATATAAAAAGCTTTGCTCCTACTACAAAAAAAGAGCAATTTCATGATGTTTATCGGTAGGTCCAGCTGTTGCATAATAGCCCCAGCTAGCCATCATACACATAATTATGATATATATCTCATAATCTCTATTACCATAACATATTTTTCTTCTACTAGAGAAATTAGATGCATAGTGCTCTGTGGCTCATGATTTTACCATCTTAAAGAGATGCTTAGTATTTGAGTGATGGTTGAATCACCTATTTTATACTTAAGTACATAATCCCAAGAAGGTTTAAATCAATGTGTTAATTGGTAAGTGATACTGTAATTATATGGATAATCATGGAAATTTTGGATCCAGATTATTTACTTGCTCTCAGGAAATTAATCTGCAGAGGTCATATATTAGATTGCTTGTTTATTAAGTGGAACCCCTGTAGTTACAAAGTACTGATTGGCTATAAGCTGAATGAAGCATTCTTACAGCTGTATTCAGCAGGTGTCAACAGTTCAAATCTTTGAGTGCGTATTGATCCAGATTCAAACAGTTCATTAATCTAAGCACACATTATATAGATTTTTCAATGCAATTTTGAAAGAGTTGAAAAATCATATTGAATGATGAGAGATGATACTCAAATTATGTTTTTATGGCAAATCTTCCTTGTGCTTGTGACATACTGAGATGGGGTTGGATGCTAAAACTGTGACAGTGTGTCTTGATTTTTATTTTCAGATGTACTTTTCTGGCTTTAGAGTAGCTTCAGTGGGTGAAGTAGTCTTTGCCTGCTGGCAGTGCAAACCATCTGTTTTTCCAGCATCAGTTTTGTCACATACAGCCCCTGCTTCCTTTTAATTTGCTTGGGCAGAAATAGCATTGGTACCGCTTAAGAATCCCAGAGACATCCAAGTATTTCTTGTGTTATTTGTTCTCCAGGGTCTTTTCTTCTCTTGGTCTATTTCTTCCTTTGGAATCCTCTGGCAAGGCCATTTAGCACAGGTTTAAAAATGGGATGGCTGTAACGAAATCATCTGACTGCTTGAACCTCTAAAGCTAACGCATGTGCTTAGGTGCTTTGTTGTTTCATGGGGAAAAATGCTGTGGAGAGCATGCTAGGAGAAGCATTCACAGGTGTTCGACTGGATTTTTCCCTCATCCACAATGTTGTACCTGAGAACAGAAATCAGGCTGTCATTCAGATTACTTGTCAAATACTATTTTCTCACATATGAGGTTAGTAGGAGAAAAATAATGTTCCCTTTCGTGATGAATTCTGACTCAGCTTTATCAGTTGGTGCATCTAAAGGCTTTTAGTTTGGCAGTTGTAAGATTCCACTCGCTTTCTCTTCTCTGCTAATTGCTACTATCTTTGTTGATGTAGAGAACAAAGAAAGAAAAAGAAGAGATGTTTCTGCTGTTATTAGTGAGACAAAAGAGGGGGAAAGATTGTTCAATTTTAAGGGGAAAAAATGCAGTTCATAGAAGCAGATTGAGGTTTTCAGGAGTTATTATATTTTTCTCCTTACTGTAATGATAAAGCTAAAGATATACTTCAGTCTTGCTGACCAATTTTGATTAGGTTGCCGTAATACCTAGCACCATGTATTAGGATAGCAGGAATGCCTACTTAATCATTTATAAATGATAGGAGGTTTTTATTCTTTTTCTTACTCCTTGCGGTTTTCAATTTTTTTTTTGGCAATATTATAGAAGTTATGGTACTTCTCTCAGACACTTGTAATTCATATAATATGAATTGCAAAGCTGCAAAGAAGGTAACAATTGTGCAGTAGAGTGTTATAGATCTGATGCAATAAAGATACTGTGCAAAATCTGACCCAATTATCTTGAGGTTTATGCTCCTTTTATACTGGCGATGCTGTTATTTCCTAGTGCTAATAACTAACTTTACAGTAGTTTAATTTCATAAAGTACAACTTGTATTGTACAGCTTGCATATCTAATAAAAATGCAAAATTGCAATAAAGTTTATAAAATAATGGACAGGATTTTTTCAGAAGAGTTGACATGCCTGTCAAGATAATGCTGATAGCATTTCATACGTCTGCAGTAGGACACAAAATTAATTACCAAAGAATCTGACATTGTTAGTCCTTTTTATTCAGTTATGTGATAGCTTCAGTGCTCTGGAAAAAAAAATAATCAAAGCAGAATTTAAAACTATTCTCAGAATGGCAGGTTTTCATCTAGAAATGTTAATGTATGTTAAACTTTAATTAAAAAGACTGCATATCATATCTTAACCTTTTTTTAATGTAGTATAATTATGTATGGTACAGATCCTACTCCAAGGTATATTATTTTGTTGAAAGACTCTATTTTAATGTGAAGGATTTCTACTTTTCAGCAAATTATTGTCGTCTTGTAATTTCGTAGAACTGAGCGTACACACAATGGTGCAATCTGCAGTCTTCCATGAAGTCCAAGGGTGTAATTCAGTCACAAAGGTTGGTGACATTTCCAACAAGAAATATAGATTGAGCACTTCATACAAATATAAAATACCAAGGTTCCTGTGTAACCTTTGTGTTTTTAAAGGTATTTTATCCATTTACCCCTACACTATTGGAAGATGGGTGCCTGTAAATTGCAGAGCTCCAAGACCCGTTTTTTGCATCAGGCTGCCTTTCCTGAGCCACTCCTGATTCCTGCGGATGTTTGCGTCTAGATAACATCTCCTTTCTCCGTCTTTCGCCCCGAACTGAGGCACACAGGATGTCACAAGCAGAAGTGGCCTGGGGCCATGGTGGTGTGCTGGAGGAGAGGCACTTGGTGCCCAGGTGTGCTGTGTCCCCACGCAGCTGGCGAGCGGAGCCCGCGGAGGCACCGGGCACTAGATGTCACTGTTCCTCCACGGTGGAACGGCCGCCTGTGCATTTTTTGGGCTGTGAGTGTAGAGTAGCTGTAGGTGGCAAAGGTTTGTAAATTTAGTTTGTATAGTGCCACTTCAGATCATATAGTCATGAACTTTGAGACAAACAGCAGCTGGATTACTAAGCATTTTCTCATGTCATTTAAACATTGAGTTGAGAGGGTGGCACCATCAAGCCATTTTTAGCTGGATTGGTGTAAGCCAACTGTGGTCTGCTATTTTTGAACCACCGAAACTTTAACACCCAGGAAAGAAAACAGATTACTCATCTCCATTTTATTTATCAGCAGAGAAATGCCTTTTTTTTGTAGCCCACTGAAAGAGCTGAATGAGAACTTTACTAGAACTTCATAGATGAAGGTTGGTGAGGTAGTGTATGCTGTAGTTTGTCTCTTCAGTAATTGAAGCTCTCTTTACTGCCAAAAGTAAGCAATAAATAAAAATAAAATAAAATAAAGGGGAAAACAGAGGGCCAACACTTGCAATATGCTTTTATGCCTGCATTTAGACCAGAATTTGAGAAGTACCAGTGACAAAAGTGAGTGCAGAAGTTGGCCATTGGTGCTGCATATGTTAAATTAAGAGCTTAAGAATGGCTACAATAACCTAAAAACCCATGTTGATGTGGATGCCTCTCCATCTTTAGAAAGCATTTTCTCTAG
This sequence comes from Oxyruncus cristatus, assembly GCA_013399855.1. Lineage (NCBI taxonomy): Eukaryota > Metazoa > Chordata > Aves > Passeriformes > Cotingidae > Oxyruncus > Oxyruncus cristatus. The sequence goes on along the minus strand of VXAY01003292.1, from coordinate 598,056 downwards.
GTTTGTCCTTCCTTCCATCAGGAGAGGATTTCTGCCAGGAAGGAGTTCTTCTATCCGGAAATAAAAATATAGCTCTTAACATCCAGTAGCTGAAGTTAGAAAACTGTAACTACTTGTGCTGTATTTTTACATATCAGTTTATCGTCAAATATAATTACTTCATCATGTAGTGAGTCCTGTGTCAGCTGACATCTTTAAATCAAGTCAGAATGTTTTTCTAAAACATGCTCATAGCAAGTAGCATAGAAGGTATGGGCTTTGTGCAGGAATTAATGGGTCAATTTTTGTGGACTGTCTATTTACGTGAGACCTAAGGCTTTACATCAGTCTTACTCCTTCACCTCCTGATAGTCTTAGGTGGTGTGCTGGTGTGTGACCTTTCTACTTTTCCTGTGCTTCTGAGTAGAAATCTCAGGTAGTGTTCTGGTAGGATAGAAGACTGAAAATCATTTGTTTAATGTGGCTAAAATTTCAATCATATTTGTGATGTTTGTCTTCAGAAAAGTGATACTCTCTAAAATAGAGCCAGGTTTCTTATTTATTGTCCCAGTGAGTCATGTACAACAGCTACTTCAATTACAAGAGTATTTTTTATTTTTTGATTTGGCAAATGAAACTTGGGCTTATTCTTTTTAACATTTCATCCCATTCATTAAGATAGTTGAGCAAACAGATCCATTCAATCCATTTTGGGCTTACATAGAGGTAACTGAGTTTATTTAGCAAGCATTCTGGTGATGACCTAAAAGCTGCTACTAAGTGAATTCTCTTGGCTAGGTCAGCTTTTCAGAGCTCAGAGGAGCAAAAGGCATTTCATCATTAACACCACAGACAGGACTGGATAGTCACGGGATTTTCAAATAGTAAGAATATAGTTGATTAATTAAAAGTGCAGGGTAGGCAGCTCAGCAGGTCTCCATTTGACAGCTAATGGATCACTAAGGGGATCCCCTTGCAAACTAAAAAGGGGGCTGCTTTCACCACAGACAGATTTAGAAATGAAAGTGTTATGTTGTATCCAATTAAATCAGTTCAACACACCTGCTCTAAGTTAAACCTTAGTATTTAAGGTACTACTATATTTCAAATTGTATACATGGAGACTATCCATCAACCACTGAATTTTGGCCCACTGGGCATTGAATTGGCCTGTCCTGCGTGCTGCTGACACTCTGTTAGAGGACAGAGGAAGAACGGATTCAATGTGAAAACTAAATACTGTAATAACAGAAGCTGGAAATTGGTTAGGCCTCCTCTCAGAGGATGTATAGAGAAACAACTTCTGTAGTATGGATGTGATTTAAACTCAAAGGTGATTGTGGTGTGGCCACCCATGTCGCTGTTTTGCTGGAAAGGCCAGCTGCTGTCCTGCGTGATCAGGGGATGCCCATTCTGTGAGCTGATGTGATCCGCACATGGCTGATCAGGATCCATAAGATGCCTATCAGTGGAACCGGCAAAATTGGCCTCATCAGTCTTGCCCAGCCTTGTTTTCTTCCACAGCCAGGGGTGTTGGTTGCTCAGTGGCCCTTGCAGCGGCACAGAGCTCTGTACCAGTCACAGGTGAAATGCTCACGGTGCCCATAACTTGGAAGCTGCAGATGAGCTGCCACTGTTGCACAGTTGTGCTTTATCTGGAAAAGGCTTCATCTATATCCTTTTGTAAGATGTCACAGTTTAATGACCTGATTCTCTCTCTCATCCCTCTAGACAGCTGTAGGTTTGGGGCAGTATTAGAAGCAAAGAATGGGTTTTGTATGCCTTGGACCTCAATTTTGGGCCCCAGTTTCCAAGCCTGGCGAAGAGCAGACTTCAGCTTAGTAGGGTCAGAGCTGTTAAAATTTTCTGCCCTGTCTCTGTAAATAGACAGGTTTTGTTGCAGGTATTTTAAGTAGTGTAAGTCAGGGTAGGGTTGTTAAAGGATCACTGATCCTGTAAAAGCTTTTCTTTTCATTTATGGCTGGACTTTGAAAAAGTGGAAAGGAATATCTGTGTGGATTCCTCCAGCCTGTAATGAATCTTCTAGGAATCAGCAAATTCTGGGTTCAGAATCTCTCACGTCTTCCACATAGGCAAGTCCTGATCCCTGTTTCCTGACTGACCTGAGTTTAGCTGTGAAATGTGGCACTTCCTCTCTTGTACAAAAGGGTTTTTCCCCATTCAGAGACCTACGGGTCAGAAGGAAAGAAAGAGGAGTGTTGTGTTCCAAGCATGGGGAATAAAATACTGCTGATACTTACATGTTGCAAGAGTGGCTAGGAACTACTGAGCTGTGAGATAGCAATCGAGGGACCAACTTGACTCAAACACTTGCTTTTTATTTAACATTTATTTAAATAGTGAAACTCTTTGATTGTTAAATGAGCATTAAAGGAGGCTGAAAACTGGTTTACAGTCTCTGGAAAGCAGCCACACATCATCAGTGTCATAAATTACGTCCTTTTTTACCAAGATATTGGCTGCCAGCTGAAAGGTTAGAAATAACTTATTTTATTTTCAAATGCAATTTGCAGTTTATCCATGGAGAGAAATGAGGAAAATAGATGCAGCTGTTTTTTAGATTAACCCCAAAGAGTTGTCAGGCTTGGAGTTCCTAGAGAAGTGCAATGTGTTCAGTATTATCCCTACACAACAGGAAACCCCACCTCTTTGTGGCATCCGAGAGTTAGAGGGGGAGTGACGTGAGCCTTTAGTGGCAGAAAGCCCAGGCTATCATAATGACAAACCCCCAGACGAAAGCAGTGGAATAACTCAGGACATCAATTCAACAGTAAAGTGATGTGTTTAGGTGATGCAAACACAGTTTGGTGATGTAAGAAAAGGTGGAGCATAGTTTTTAAAGATGTTTTTAGTGCCGATGAGCAACATAAAATTTTATTTCTCTGGTTAAGGTGTGCTGTCTCACTTCAATCTTTGAGGAAATTTCATTTTTTGAAGAAAAGACACCTTCTGTTTTTGGAAATTGTTGTGCCTAACACAAGTGCCAAAGATATGACTATCTGAAGAACTCCCATGAATTGCAGAGGTTATGGCATTTTTTCAATATATTTTGTGGTTTTTTTTTTTTTTTTTCAATGCAGTTTGTACATTTCTGTAAGTCAGTTTGTCAGGGAAAACTATAACATAGGAGAGTAAATCTTGAATTAATAGATCCTGCGGCTTAGCATTCGTGTCAGGTTACTTAAAGTTATTTTAAAATGATATACAAAATGATTTTTAAAAACAGTGAGCCCCCTAGGTTGTTTAATTTTCAAATCCATCACTCAAGCTGAGACGGTTTACAGTGCATGTGACATAGCAGAAGGATTACTGTACGTGTGAAGCATGAGGACAAAGATTACTGAGGAAACACTAGAGTCAGGTGTAGGTGGGAATCGTTTTGTGCATAGGAGGTGTTATTTATTTACAATATAACTCCCTTTGATTTGACAGTGAGACTGGGTCCTACATCCAGAACTCAAGGCTGAAATACAGTCTATGTGGCATAGATGCATGTTGTGGGTTTGTTTCGTGGTTTGTTTTTTTGTTGTTGTTGTTGTTTTGTGTTTTTTTTGTTTTTTTTTTGGTCACAGAGCTGCATCATTGGTGACATTTTCTGTGTAGAACTGCAGCAGTCACTTACTTCATAAAATGCCTTCCTCTGGCATGTGCCTTTTTAATGTTCAAGGAAAACTCAGGCAATATCTGCTATCTTGATGTTTTGTGACCTGGGAACAGAGCTTATTGTATACAAACAACAAGCAGAAACTGAAGCCTGGCAGTGAGAATGTGCAGTTCAAGTCCAGTTGCACAATTCATTGTTAAATTTTTTTGATAGGGTCACTTACTGCTGCGGATTTTTAAATGGAAAATACAAAATCGTACAGTCACTCCTGTATAATTTCCCTGCATGTTAGTGGCATATTCCTTGTGCTCAGGAAATCAATGCCAGTGATGTAATGGGAGTTTCTACATCATAGTGGTATGTCATTCACACGAGGAGAGCTTCGTGGGAGCTTGTGAGATTGATGTCCTCTCTAAGAATAGCACTGATTATAGAACAGATTTTCCCATATACAGAGCCATTTTTAATTCACTGCCTACTGCAGCTGCCAGCCTGCGGAGATAATTCCTTCTAGCAGAATAGCTCTAGATTATTATAGGGAAATCAAATTTGCATAAAAGCATTTTATCTCTCCCCTTTTTTTTCACGTCAAAGTTACCAAACATTCACTGTCAGTTACTTTTTTGCGTGTGGGAAGAACTTTGTGAGAATTACATCTGAAGTGAATTTTGTTAAGACGTTTCTGACTCTTTGTCAGCAGCTACAAAGAAGTGTTGGTAGGGAACAAGCAAGATTTTTAGAAAACTGAAAATTAAGAGCTGTTTTTGCACACCTTGAGGAGCCCAAGCAGCCCCATTCACATCTACTTAATTACATGATCCCTGTGGCCTGGGCAGATCTTGCAGGATGTGTTTGACTGTGATGTAGCCAGCCATTGCTTAGAGTGCTGTGCACGTGTAAGTGGATATTGTGATTTACTGATGAGGAAACTGAGGCACAGATAAGTTAAACGACTTGCTTGGGGTTACAGACTTAAGGCAGAATATACTTGTAGCCTCCTGAACTACAAGTGGTTGCCCACATAGTTGGACTGTTCCCCACATGCCTGTGTTCTTCTAATTTAACCATATCTTTGAGGTTCAACTGCAAGAGCAAGTTTTTGAGTTTTGGGGTGATATTTTAGTTCACTTTTATAATTAACCATAGCTAAGTACTGGGTATTTTAGAACCTGCATATAAGCCATTTTTTCGAAGGTTGAGGGAAATATTGTAGTGAGGTCTTACGGTGGAGAAAGAAATTTTCTTCCCATTTTGAAATGTAAGGTTGAAATTCTGCTTAATTTGTCTTTGCCTCAGCCTTGTTCCCAGGTGCATGGAGTACCATTTAAAAGTATTAATGAAATTTGTGTACTCCTCTGTTGAAATTCCTAGTGTGACTTGTAGAATTTTAAAACTGTACTACTAAATACTTGAAGAAATCACCAAGGCATCATTCAGTTGCCTGAACTCTGGTGGTTAATGCCATTTGATACAGGGTAGGACAGGCTCTGCTTGCTAGATCAGAAAGGTGAAGATGTCCCAGATGTAGTGTGTTGGATCTAGCCTTGTGGGGATGCTCTCAGATAGGTGCCTTTGTGTAGGCAACTGAGCTGACATGCCAGGTTGACTGCAGAGCTAAATAGTTTTTAAAAAAGCAAGCACAACAGCAAGCATGTGGCCTAACACACTGACTGTGAAGGTAAGATGGTGGCTTATATCTGTGTGAAAGCAGTCAGAAGACCATTCAGTATGTTAGACTAGTTTCAGAATTTGCTGCCTTATTCCTTTGAAAAGCCTTTGAAGAGGAATGGTAGGTATGAATAGACCCTGGCCACAACTGGGAATTGCTTGGTATGACAGAGCTGAGAGGCTGCATGGGAATTGATGTCTATTCTTTGTGTTTAAAGTCTGATCCTTAGGCAGAGTGGAGGCATCTGGAGCCTAAACTTATCTGGCCATGGCCCAGTGTGACCTCCTACCAGTTAAAAGCCTAAGTGCTGAATGCTCCAGGAAGGTCCACTGTGGTCTTCTAACACATGCTCTGTAGGAAGTCTCAGTGGTTTGGGTTGAAGCGGCCAGGAGTGAGATGAATATTTATGTTGGTAGTTATGAGATCATGAACTATCATAGACAATTAATTAGTGACCTTGATGCCTCTTCTGGCTTCATTGATTTCAGTAGATGGGGCTTGTAGAGGTTTTGGTCACTCTGTGCACTATCAACAGTAGAAATTATGAATTCCCTTAACAGCGTGCAGAGTTATATTTTTCCTGGGAACTGAGGTAGTCTGCTTAAGTACTGTGCTCCCTCTGCTATCAGGTGCTAACGCAGAGTTTATGGTTGTAACAGGCAAAATGACTTTGGAGGATTGTGCTGTAACCTGATAGTTTTTCCCCTACCCTCAGTGTTATAACATGATTTGGTCTTGCCTGTGGATGGAAGTAAATCATATTTTACCCTCACTGCTAAATTGTATTATGGCCCTGACCTTTATAGGTGAGACAAAACTGCATTATAATGTGGTTATAGGACTGCTATGTTATACAGGGAAAACGTGGTTATCTGAGGGTCTCAAGAGAGTATCCTAAACCAGAAGATAATTAGGAGTTTGGATAACCAGGAATTTCAGTCTCACAGATGCATTAAGCTAAATCAAAGCTCACTGCTGAAGCTGGGGGACAAATGTGAGTCTAGTAAATATGCATTAAAAAGTAACATAATATTCAACGTGATGAAATGGAGTGGAGCAGGCCGTCAGCTCAGCTGCTGTGAGTTGTCATGGCACTGTAGTCAATCTATGACAACTAACACCATCTGGGATCTTCCTGTCTTCCCAGACTGGCCCTCTAGTGTGTTTTTCCTAGTATGATTCAGTCTAAAAATAGAAAAATTAGAAAAGTCAAGCCAACAAGCAGTGTAAGTTCCCCTTCGACAGAAGAGTAGAGATAAAAAAATCATGCTTACAACAGCTGGGCTGGGTGCATGGTTGTAGTATATTATGTGAAATGCTGGTTTGGTGTGCCGGGGTTTCAAGCAGTGCGGTTGAGAACTCCTTTGAGAAGAAGACAATGCTAGAAAATACATACCTCTGCACAGTCCCTGAAGATCTTAGCTGACACGTGGTACTGCCTTCTGAAAGACCCCACAGAACGGGTCAGTCTGAAGGGGTGGTCACAGGTACCTCACAGAGACCATCGGTGGCTGTACTTGCTGCCTTCCACGTAGGAGCACTGTGTGCAGACACTGCTCCCAGCAGCCTTAGTGATCCCTCATCACAAAAAAATGGTCATTGGGAGGGAAAGTGGGGCTGGACTGGGAGCGCAGGTCTGTTCTGTCCCATTTCTCTGATTTTCTCCAAGAGCCTGAGTGAAGCCTTCAAATCTAGGTGTGCATCTACAGACCATGCTGATTCACAGCTAAAGATAGGTTTACCTTGAGTGTTTCTTGCGCCTTGTATCTAAGGGTGAGCCTTCCCTTTATATGATATGGAGCTGTGTGAAGCACTCTGCAGGATGTTGTGATGATTGCTTACCTAATATATTCAAGTTACTAAATGAAATCTAAAATTAATTGGAATTCTCACAGCATCTTCAGGGATAAGGGTTTAACAGTGTGCAGACCTTAAATTGTTTGCACAGTTGTGCCTTACAAAAAGGATGTGTAATGTTAGCAAACACCTTCATGTTCCCTTTTGCAGGCAGCCTCGATCTTTCTGCAGCAGAAGCCTGACAGTGGGAACTGCCATCCTTCGGTCTTACAGATGGCACTTCACTGAATCTTTATAAAAGTGTGTGTATATGTGTGAGTGTGTTTAGCTCTGTGTGTGTATATATAGAGAGAGAATTTTTTTTTGTGTTTGTGTGTACATTATAGTACAGTTGAAAAGTAATTCTTTATGCCAAGGAATTCTCTCTCTCTGCCTGCACCACTGTGACCATTTCCAACTCTGATGGGTTTCCCATTTACCTGAACTGAGTATTGAAGTGGATGAAAAGGTGGTTTCACAGGCCCACAAGAAAAGCGTATTTCATTTTTAGTGTATGCTAAGGATTGGGCATCGGTATTCAGTTCTGGCTTTCTCCTTCATAGCAAAGAAGGATGGAGGCATTTTGCTAACACTGAAGTTTAGTTTCTGCAGAACCTTGGTAGTGTATGAGATGACAGAGCATCAGATTCTTCGGCAGTATTTTTTGTTGATGTGAATGAGGCTACCCTGGGTTTACAGAGGATCTAGCTGTGTAAATCCTTCAAACTTACAATTTGCTACATCAAGGGATTTCTGCTGCTTCATCTCGTAAGTCATAAGAAATACTACTGTGATTTTTTTTTTTTCTCCTAACATTTGAAGCCCTGAATACAAACTCATCTTTCACTCTGACACTACACCAGGCAGGTCACCATGTGATTGAAATGTAAAATAATATAGTGTAATCAAAATAAGTTTCTTATGAACCAGTCAGCTCCACCCTCCCATCCCCCCCATCATGTTGACTAACATCATAGAGCCTGCAGTCATATGCTTGCAATTTTGATATGGTTACAGCAGACATCAAAATTTATTATGTCAAAGTTGTTAAAAGAAAATATTCTGTAAGGAAGCATAATTAATGTCTTTCTGCAGACTGTATGAGCTTGCATATGATCCTTATCTGTAAATACAAAATAGGTTTGGATAGATTTTATTAAGAAAAGTCTGACTTTCATTTGGGCTTTTACTATCTAGTGCACATGACAATCTTGACAACTGTGTACCGATCGTTATGTTCTTATAACAATCAGGTAAGAGACTGATCAATTGAAGACATAATAAATTAAGGGTTTAATAATGTTGCTTGTCAAGGTATTACTAACTAAATAAGATCTGGCTTGCAATTTATCTGGTATATTTATATTAAGTGGGAATTACACTTAGAGATTCGTATAATTGACTTGCTTTGCAGCTTTTAAAAAAACAGATTAACTTTTAAATTGTGTGTTATTTGCTGTAAATAACAATGATTAGTTTGGTGCAGGCATAGGATGAGGGAACCAACAAACTGGAACAAGAACCCTGTCAGACGAGCAGCACCATCATCCTTTACAGTTTACGTTGGCAGTTAAATTAGGAGATTTTCTGTTCCCCATAGAGAGTTCCTCATCTCTGAGTTTCCAGTAGAGTGTTGGTGTGTTCTTAGTGATGTACGTTTAAGCTTGCCATTATCAGCAGTTTCCTGAAGCAGCTGTACAACACACAATGTTCTTCTGCATAAGCATTTTGCAGAGAAGGTTACAGAAGCATCCAGAGCCACTCATGAGGAAGCTAACCTTAGGCTGAAGTGAAAAAAAGGGCAGAAATGGTTTTTTATTGATGATGCATTAACTCACTGGGTTTAAACTGTGCCTTGTGATTGACTACTTGCTTTAATTGCAGCCCAAAAGATGAAACTCACTGACCAAACATAATGGTAATCTAGCAATGAGAAAGGTGAATAAAATACATGGAGTTTTTATCCTTCAGCACTTCCGTTATCCTTGTTGGAGTTATAGCTAAGGAGCTTTGCACAATCCAAACAGGTGCTGGTGAGGGAAGAAAGTGCATGGAATTAGAACAGCAATTTTTTGTTTGTTTGTTTGTTGTTTGTTTTTGTTGTTTTGTTTGTTTTTTCTTTTTTTTTGGAGGGAAATAAAACTTCTGTTGCAGGTGTAAGTTTTGAAAAATATAAACAAAAAGCAGACTCCGTGTAACTGTACCATCAATTAAGTTGGTTTCATAGCATTTCAACTTGTTAATAAAGCAAACATTTACTAATCTTATCTCTTGTAAGCAGGAAGGAAGTTACAGTGCACAGTAATGCACATTGCTGTCAGGAAAAGTGGCTTATAATATCATATGATATAATTTGCAGTGAAGCAAAACCAGCAAATTGCTATGTGGGAGCACTCTTTATCCTCTTGATTTAACTTCTTCTCCTCCCTTCCCCCTTGCTAGCTTTGTTGTTGTTGTTGTTCATTTCCCTAGGTTTGTGCATCCTTAGCATTTCCTTCTGTAATCTGCTATATCAACAGCCTGGCTGTTCCAAGATCATCCTACTGGAGAACTGATGAGATGGGGGATAAATAGTGTGAACTCTTCTTCCCTCAGTTTTTTCTTTGCCTTCCCCCTGGATTGAGCTACTTTGAGGAGCAATCAGGGTTAACGTTTAATTGTACTTCAAGGAATGCTCTGATATCATCAAGACTGACAAATGATGGTCTGAGGAGTGAGGGCACTTGCTAAAAAATTTAATTTGTCTGTCATTTGTAAAATGTTGAATATTACTGATTGATAATGAAAGGAACATCTGTTTTCCTGTCTTGTGTGTCTTCCCCTTTTGCCCTCGAATCTTCTTCCACCATTCTCAGCACTGCTCATTGAGAGGAAGGCTCTTTGCTTTTAAGAGGAACCTAACTCTTGACTGAATGGAGGCTCTTAACACGATGTTTAGCATCCTAAATAAGCAAACTTCCGGGAGCTGTCACATGCTTAGCACTTCACAAGTCATTTATTTAAATTAAATTAATATTTAAATGTATCTAACTTCAGGAACCTGTTAAAAATTAGTAGCCAAGAGGGCGCGGGAGGAGTTTGGAGTGCTGGAGTCACAATGACTGCAGTGTCCCGCTGCTGTTGTGTTGAAGAGAATGAATTGCTGATTAATTCTATAGTTTTGCATGCAATAGTGATTTCTGAAAATATTCCCCACCTCCTTTGTCTGGAACCAATCCCATAGTCTGCTGACATTTGAAAGAGTATACAGCTTATCTGTTGTGAAGTCCACTGAAAAATAATTTACTATTCACATGTTAAATATAGGGGCAGTTGGTCTCTTTATACTACTGCAGTAATTCTGTGAGGAAAATTTCAATGATGAAAATGAAAAAAAAGTTAAAATAGTCATAATTTACTGCTTTAGTCTGCAGGGCAGCTGTTTTCTGCCTCTATCTGTATTCTAATAAGTCTTTTAAATGAAGAGATTTATGAGATTATTTTAATTTTGATGTCTTTTTAATGCTTCATGCATTTTAAATACAACCTTTTAATAGTTTTTGAGATTGAAGAATTTAATTTTATTTTATACTGCAGAAATAAATGTATTCTCAGGAGACCGCACCATTATTACAGCTTCTTAATTTTTTTTTTTAAAAATCCAACATGTCTGGCATATACAACTGTAGTACCAACCAGCAGCACTGCACTTGGCATCAAATGTGAGGCAGCGTTAGAGTTTGAGAGGCACTCTGGCCAGTAAGTATAGTTAAAAGAAAAACCAACAAAACTCTACTACGTGTGGGCAATAACCTTCTGTTGATAGAGTCACACAGAAGGCTCCTGCTGTAAAGGTAGGATTCAGAATCTTCTGAGTGCAGCAAAATAGGCATGGTTGTGCTGTGTAAGGCACCTGCACATCTCCACTGTCTGCTGCTGCAGCACGTGTGCTGAGGGCGAGCCCTGGAGTGTGCTGCGTGGGTCTGGAGTGGAACAGCCCCAGCCTGCTGTCATCTCTCAGATGCATGGCTGTGCAGAAATCTGATTCTTCCCTAACTAATACAGAGCCTCTCTCTGCAAAATCTTGGTGCCTTCTGCTTTTTTTTTTTTTTTTTTGCAAGTTGTTAAAAGCAGGCATATCATATATTTTACATAAGAGCAAAATAAAAAGAATTAGGGGCTTTAATGAACTAGAAGGGAGCGGCAAACTCTTGCCAGTTTTAGCCATCTTAAAATGAAGTATTAAGCTAGTCACAGATCTTTTCTACTACCACTTAGGTAGTGGGCCTTCCATGGAAGGGTATGGTGCATTATTTAAATGTGGTTGGGAAAGGTAAAATAGATGAAGACTAGCAAGACTAGCAGCAAGGAGAGAGTGGCAGGAAACACAGAGGCTGACAGGACACGAACAGTGCAGTCTAAAGCGTCAGGTCTGTGCTGCTGATTGCCTAGTCCTACCTCTGCACACTTGAAAGCAGTAGCAGGAGTGGCTCTTTGCACCTAGAACCTGTTCCCACAGTCTTCAGTATTACAGTGGTTGGCATGTCTAATTATTACATACTAAAATCCAGCTTTGCAACATGAGAAGATCTGCCTTTAGGCTCCATCAGTTCTGTTTGCTGCAGAGGGCATGGGACTTTGTTTAGCTCCATGCTGGCCCCATGCTTAGCTAACATCTGTGTGGGTACCTGGGAAAGGTGCAAATGCAGCACTGGGAGCCACTGTTGGCATAGTGACTCAAGTGAATGCTGTTATGCCTGGCATAAGCACTGCTCTTGTCCACCCAAAATACTTTGGTTGAGATTTGCCAAGGCCCAAGCTGTTACGCACATGAGAGATCAGGGAAGAACTCTTAAGTATTTTGGAAGAACATCTTTATACCTTACTTTTCAGGAGAGAATTGGATGAGAACTTGGGAGATCCATTGGGATTTAATAATTAAACCAACTCCATCAAGTTCAGGAAGTGTTTTGAACTGCAACTGTTAAAAACTCCAGAGGAAGGGAGGAAAGGCCATGTATTCTTCCGAAGGGCCAACACATCTGGCCACTGTTGGAAATGAAATCAGATAGATACCAGGCCTGAAGCAATAGACTGGTCTTTTGTGCCATTCTTATGAATAGTCTCGTCACTGTAAGATGGCTTAGGTTTTTAAGTCAAGAGTGTGCAAGGTTACAGGAGTAAAGATCAGCAACGGGAGCTCAAACTTGAATGAGTAAAATCTGAGAAGAATTTGTATTTCCTCTGTGGTGACATTACAGAAATGGGAACTCCTGCATGACTTGGTGCTCACAGCACCTGGATGTCCTGCTTCACATGCGTCTGCCCTGTGATAGCAGTTACCTGGTTCAATTAGAGACAGCAAATATGCAAATAATTAGTCTTCTATCATGAAACACAACTGCTAAGTCAGTCAACTGGTTTTATACTGATTTTTATGACATTTAACTGAATGTCCCTGGTTTTATACTAATTTCTCTGTTGCAGTATTTCAGGCTTCTGGGATTTCTAGAAGGTTAAAACATAAGGCTTGGATAAAGTAATCTGGTAATTATCAGAGAAGAAAAAAAAAATAGGAAGTGAGTAAAAGCAGGCAGGAGCCAGTATCTGTCTTTCCAGCTGGTTCTCCATATTTTGAGCATTTCTGCCTTGATCTGCCTTGTGTTAGTCAGGCTAAAGCAACAGTCTCGGCTGTGCATGCATGTGAGATTTCAACTACCACACTTTAGGTTTGTAATTAAGAAATTAATTAAAATAGTGTACAGTTTACTGCACAGTCTATCAAGAGAAGGGCAGTTTACAAGATTTTCCACATGTGTGCTATAAATTGAGTGCTACAGATATATAGTCATATTCACACTGACGTTAAAAGTTCCCCTCCTCCTGCAGAGGAGTATCATGAAGAATTATTGTGAAGGACTAGTTATAAAGTAATTGTTACAGCAGGAACCGAACCAGTAATAATGAACGTTTCAACACTGAAAGACCAATGTGAAATCTGAAGTGAGAAGTAGAAAGAGAAGATAAAAAAAAACAAACCAACAAACAATCCTCAAACTTCTGAATTTGCCTGCAGTTTCCTGAGGTTACTGATGAGCTGGTGTCAACCTTCTGCTGATGCCCCTTTAACTGCAGTATGTCAGAATTCAAAAGTACAAGCCTGGAAGTTGTAGTTCAATGGTAACGTTTTGTACCACTACCAGATCCAGTGATACCATTACTAGTTTTGTATTGTAACTCCAGCAATTTCAATGAGTTTAAGTAAGCTGAAGGCACTGAAAAAGATACCTTTTTACAAATTTCAGGTTGAGACTGATTTCACTTTGATTAAAATTGTGGATTTCCCCCTTTTATGTGTTACCAGGCAAAATAATGGAGAAGTACATGAAGTAATACTGCTTATTAAAGTAGTGCCTCATAATGTTTAAGGTAACTTTTTAGAAAACAATGTGCATGAATATATTTGCATAAAACTTATTTTCCTGTGTTTCCAGAGGAGGTAAGAAAGAAAGGAGGCAAAAAGGAGATTTATGATGTAGTACTGAATGGTATTAGTGAAACTTTTCTCTCAGTTGCCCAACTGAAAATGTCAGGTGTATGTGCCTGCCTTGAGAGGTATTGCCAGAAATCATGCTGCAAAGGCAGGAGAAAAAGTGAAATAAAGTAGTAGCAGTAGGCAGATTTAAATAAAAAAAACCCAACATACAAAGTGTGGCAGACAAAAATCAAACATTATCCTCCTGTATCTTCTTGTTATCAACAGGAATTGAATTAAATTTTGCAGCATAGCAAATTATTGATCTCTTTTTCAAGGAAGATTCATCAAAGGGTTGAGGCTTTTGTAGATTTCTCAAGAAATGCAAAGTGTGTGAATTGGGATAATCACCTCAAATACAAGTGGCTCCTACCTTCCCACTTCATCTCAGTAGCAACAGTTGAGTGATGCCAGTCCTGGAGAATGAATTGGAGGAAGCCGATGGACTGTTACAGGAAGGGCATTGGTGTTAAACTGAAATCTGCCACCTGTGTGCACAGTCAATTAATGACTGGAATTACTTTTGTTTTGTGAGTGACGGCAGTGTGCCATGGGGCAGATTTTTACTTTCTGAGTGAAATCATACTGCAAAAAAACACCATCCCCGATTCCCTGAATATGCCCCCCTGGACTGTTTGGGAATTGTGCTACTGTCAGTAATGTTGCATAAAATGTCCTAAAACAGTCAGGCGGATTGCAACACCCAAGTGAGGGATTCTCTGCTTGGCAGCATAGATAAACTAGTCTGTTTTTGTGGAAGTGACATTGATGTATTAGAAGGGAATTGCGAGCTCCTTCTGTGAGGACATTCCCGTAGATACTAGAGTACAACCAGATGCCAGAATTGGTTGTTTTATTTGATTAGTCTTTATTTCTACTTGAATATCAAGCTTTTACTGTTCCAGAGCCTATATACTCACTATTAGAATTCTCTTTTGTGCACCATCATGATTTCTGTCAATATTAAGACATACGCGGAAAGGAAACAAACAATAAATGTAAGATCAGATGCACTAGTGTAGTCTGCATAGAGAGTTAGGAGGAAATAGGGATTGTGTGGATTATTTCATCTTTGGGTCCAGAACTACTGCTCCTTCTTTCACAGGAACAGACACAGAAGGCGAGGTGGCTTAGGAACAGAATCTTGCTTTTCATTAAATGCTGGGAAAGCAAACTTGCTGAAGTATCTTTTTCGGCCCTTAGAACCGCTGGGTAAGTAAGGAGGAAGCACATTACGACATTATGGCAGACACTGCTGTAGAGGCATGGTTCTTACTGGGACAATGCTTTGATTGCTGAAGACTTATTATGATTTATCGTTAAATTCATGTAAGAAATGCACAATGCAGAAAATGGTATAGTATTGTGTGTTTTCTGCAACTTGCAAAGCCCTAAGTGACTTAGTACCTGCCTTTCCTCTTCTGTCTTGCTTTCAGTTTGGATCAGTTGGGTGTTTGACTTGCTGTGAAGGCAGGAAAGGTCCACATGATAAAGTGACCTTGTCAAGAGTCTCTTTATTTTGTAATATTTTTGCCTTCCACCAGGGCTCTTACTGGCTCAGATGGTTGCTCATTAAGTGGCAAAAGAGATAGAAGTTGTCAGGATCCATTTATTGTGTATCTCCTTGCCATGAATATGATTCAGAAGCTCCCCTTTGGGTTTGATGAACTTCTTTTTTGGAGCTTTTGTAAGGGCTAACTTCTCCCAAGCAAATCCAGTTCCATCCGACATGATGAAATATAAATGAACACATTGAGCATCAGAAACCTGATAGCTATTTGTGAAACAGTTGAGGAACCTTTGTTAAGTACTACACTCTCCACTACATTACGAGACGTATTTATTTCATGTGCATTTAATAATGCAGTAAAGATGATGCCTGAAACACTGAAGTACAGTGAGGAATTACTATTGTTCTGCAAGCAAGGTAAAGGCACTATGCATGATTGCCCCAGAGGATATGCAAGATATGGAAAATGAAATAAATAAAGAGTGGCAGATGACTGGGTTCTGGATATTGCTAGGTGAATTTATTAATTGCTAGTAGAGCACCAAGCCATGAATTACTCAGTCATTGCCGTTGTTTCAATGATGTGACTTTCCTCTTAAATACAGGTTTGTTAGGAAGGAATCAAATGTCACTGGGCAGTGAATTACACAGAAACAAATTTATGCTTGTGAATGCTGATTTTTCCATAATAAGTTATGACTTTAAGAGGACACCATCAAGATATTTTTACATAGTTTCAGCATGACTTTTCTTTGCTGTTGTCTATGATAACCCCTTGTACTCTGGATAAGGAAAGCTGTCATATACGTTTCTTCTTTTTGCTTGATCATGTGTGAAAGAAAACTGTCATTGTTAGTTTTCATACCATAAAGTTCCTATATTTTAGTAAAAAAGCAATAGAATAGTTAGCTTGCTTTATCATATTTATGTTAGAACTACCTACAGATGTAACTAGACATAACTACTTTCTGGTCACCTTAAGGATGTTACTATCCTTGAGAAAGGCTTACCTTGGAAACCTCAGTGTATCTATTGGTCTTAAACGCAACCCTTGTCCTGCTATAATCATGGAGCTGGCTAGATCATGTTTGGCCTGTCAAAATGAGTTTCATGCTCTGGTGGGCTGTGTAAAGTGGTTCTTGTGCTTGTGGATTCTTACCTCGGTGTTTGATCACTAAAACATACTTTATAATGGTTTAAAACATAAACTAACAAAGAGAACCAAGAAACAGCTTAGTTCCAAGAACTCACATGTTTGTGCAAATACCTCCAATGCCTTTGGTTTCATGTGGAAGGTTGTTTTTACTGTACTATATTGAGAGTAAAATAAAACTAAGAGTCTCAAATAAATTTTCTGGATTAGTCTTGTCAGCTTTTTCAAACAATAAAGGGATAAGTGTGTCTCCTTGGGGCTAAGCATGGTAAAACTGGAAACTAGGTACACCTTTGAGTGTTAATGTTTGGTTTTTAGAACTGTGTGTAGACAACAGTGATGTAGGTCTTGGCATGCTGCTGTGTATGTTTCCAATACAGGTTTTCATTTAAGCATGATACTGCATTGGTTGCTTAATATGCAATGTCATAAAAGGCAAGATTTTCCTTTTGATTTAGTTTTTCATGCTGTGACCAGGAGCTTAAAATGTAAAACAGTTGTAAATGTAAAGAAAGAAATTTCTACTTTTTCTTTCTGTATCTGTTTGGTTTTGGACATGATCACATTTCTCAAATATTGCTACTTATGCTACTCAGATGTTTCTAGACACCTTAACACCATTCGTATTGCCTGCTTTAGGCCTTGTCTGGCTGAACTGTATGTAACCAGCTCTTGTGTTTTCCCTTTATATGTCAGATTGTAATGCCAAA
Source organism: Oxyruncus cristatus (assembly GCA_013399855.1). NCBI lineage: Eukaryota > Metazoa > Chordata > Aves > Passeriformes > Cotingidae > Oxyruncus > Oxyruncus cristatus. The sequence continues at coordinate 581,060 of VXAY01003292.1, read as the reverse complement.
ATAAAGGTAGAATGTGGCCCTTCCTGCACCATCCCGTTGGTGTCTACCCTGCCATCAGTCTATTCTCTTCTTGCAGCTAAAAGTGTGTTAGTAATCCTGGCCTCCTTTGTGCCAGGCTGTACCTGGGCAGCCACAGGGAGTCCCGCCAAACTGATGAGCTGTGAGTTGTTGCCAAGAATCGCAGCATGTCTCTGGAAACAGATAGATTAAAGGCCACATTTGTAAAGGTGTGAGTGAGGCACCTATGAGCGCTTCTAGGCATCTCACAGGAGCTGAGAGATAGGGCTTACAGATACTAAGGTACCTGAATAGATAGTGTCTGTCTGTAAGGTGCTGTTTCCAGATCTTTCATGGCCCAAATCAGAGCCAGGTATGTGGCAGAGACAGAGTGAACCTCTCCCCAGTTTCTTCGTGAAACTGAAGTGTTGTTGGATTCACTTTCTTCAGGAGAATTAACCTGTTGTTATAAAATTGGGTATTTGAATGAATGAATGAATACATAACCTGAATTGGATTCCAGTTGTGTGGGGAACATGAACAACTTGGAGATGAGTAGGACTGAACTTTGGGAAATATGTCTATTAAGTTAATTTGAGGGACACACAAACACCAGCTGGGGTCCATTGCATTAGGGGCTTTGCAAATGCTTAACAAGGCTGTCTCTTTACCTTTTCTCACTGTTTTCTTTCCTTGAATCTTTGAGTGGAATGAATTGCAGTTTTACTTGGATTGCCATTGTGATCAAGGCAAACTGTTTTCCAACAGTTTTATATGACATTTCTCCAAGCTGATTTTGGAATGGAGAAATTCCTTTTTCAGGAGTCAGTTCTCTTCCATGATCAGCAGGAAAGCTGATGAGAAGAGGAGAGCCATTAGGTGTGGAGAGCTGGCAGGAGCACCATCCAAACAGAAAATCTCAGGGGTAATATGTAGCTCTCGAAGAAGACATGAATAAAATTTTACAGGAATTACGAAAACATGTGGTTTTCAGTATTAGTTAAGTGCTTGTAACTTTTTCTTGTAGCACTTTGTGCCTCAGCATAATTTTTCTTAAGCAAATCGCATCTGAAATGGCATGAGAACAGGACATTACAGTGCAGTGACTCAGGGTGGAAAGGTGCAGTGTGATTCCTTTCAGGAATGTCTTCACAGGCAGCGTTGTCTGTGTTAGAAATAACCCACCAGTCTCTCCACTGGACACCACCTGAATGTGTATGGACAGCTGATCTGTCCCTGCACTGTAGGAAACTGCCTTAGACAATCTACAGGACGCTTTTGAAAACATGTTTAATGTTGAGGGTTTTTTTAGTTTTAAGAAGGTGAATGTATCCTGAAGACTTTGCTCTTTGAAGTCTTGTCTTCTTAAAAAATAATGTTTAGCCAAGTCAGTTTTTAAAGTCACCACGTTAGTCATCCCAGTGATTACATAAGGAACACTTCAGGCGCATTTCACATACCATCAGCCCTTGGCAGGGAATAACAATGAGGGTGAAGTATTAAAAACTGTGTGCTCATAAAGACAAACACGGCTGGATTGTTACATAGAGAGATCATCTCAGTATTTGGAGTTGAATATATCTTTGCATTAATTCAGCTCGCTTCTGAGAACACACTGGAAGAAAACATAATTTGAATTAATTATTTGCGCATATGGCACATGCCTGATGTCAGCTAATGCTGCATTAAGGATAGGCATGCTGGGCACACATTAAATAATAGAGTAAATATTTGTATTGTTTATAATAAACTAGTTCCTTCTGCAGATCTTCTTTCTTTGTGTCTCAGTAAACATTCCCATTGGGCTTATTTGCTGTGATTCATATAGTGCAATATGTTAAGTGTTATAAAAAGTATGTGTTTAAATCTAAATTCTACTGAAGACCTCACTGTGTTTTCAGAGCAATTGGCAGTTTAGTAACACTTTAAAATAACATTGAAACCATTATGACACCTTATTATTATATGGAATGTTTTGTTAGCATTAATCACAAAGGTTCATTTTGTGTCAGAAATGCTTCTATAGAAGTTCCATTGTGATCTAACTGTAATGAAACATACATTTATCTCAATGTGTTTTGAAGTATTTATGTCAAGTGATTATTTTAGGAAAGAGAATTAGGTGCCCTAAAGTTGTTCAGCAATGGAAGAAAGAAGGATTCTTAAAAACAGAACAACCAAACCGAAACAAAAAACCCACCAACCCAAACAAAACCACCAACCCCCAGACCAACAAAACCCCCTAAAAATAAAATAAAAAATGCTAAAATTAAGAACCCTCCATAAGAAATTTAGGCACAAAGCTCTACCTTAATGAACATAAAAATGTATAGGAGCAAATTATTTAGTTTTAGAGGATGGGAGAAAGCAAGAGTAGAAGTCCAGAAAGTCAGTTATATTTGGAGAGAAATCTTAAGTTGAGCTTTATATTTGCTACTGCTGCTGACGCCTAGTAAGTATTAGACCTTAAGGAGGTCTATTACCAGAATAGAGAGGCTGGAACCATATGGGGTGGCATGTGTTTTTCATTTCACACTTTGTCTGCCCTGGCTGCAAATGGTTATTCCAAGGTGGGATTTAGGTGGGCCTTCCAGCATTGACAAGCCCAGTGCCATTGTCAGATGCATCCTTTAGCAGATATCCCGTTGTGTCTGATTTGCAGATGCTTGTGAAGTCTGATGTGCTGAGCACAGAGAAAATGGTCAGGTTTGCTCACTGTCCCATCTGAGATAGGACTGATTTATTGTGTTGTAGATGTAGAGTTGCTCTATACAGGGACAGTAGGCATTTGTTGAGGATTTCCCAAGCTAATGTAAATCCAGAAATATGGTGAATGACCCAAACTGAAAGGAGAGACATTACTACTAAAGGCAAGTGTCTTTCCCTTGCATCATCAAGCCAGAGAGGTGTGCTGGATGGAGTTGATTGTTAGGGATAGTTCACACTCTCTGAGCTACCTGTCCAAGTCTTCTTCTTCGGCAGGGTGAGCACATATGGCAGAGGGTCAATGTACCAGCAGCTCTTGTCTTTATTGACAAAGGCTCTCAGGAGAAGAAGCCCAAGATCCAGGAGGAAAGCCTTTCATTTTTGTGAAAAGAGGATCTGAGATCTTTGGCTGCAAGATGATTTGGTGGATGTGTTCACACCTCTTGCTCTCCTGAACATCATGATATTGTGTGAGTGAATGTTGATGTGTGAACTGGGGTATAATCATGCCTTCACTGCTCCCTCTTATTTTTGTGTGCGTATTTTCAAATGTGTAATACCTTAAAATATGTTTATCAGAAAATGCCACCTGACAGAACATGTGTCTAGATACTGAAACAAAATACCAAAAATAACAATTCTCAAACAGAACAGAAATAAATCCAACAGTATCATTTACTTATTATCAAAAGAATAGGCATTAAAATAGGAGCAGTGCTATGATGAACTTGACTGCAGACTCTGCAGTCCTGCCTTGTAAGTAATTTTCAGAAGCAGTATAACTATTGAGATCAAACTGAGGTCTTAAAATGTAGCATAGAATCATAGAATCAACCAGGTTGGAAAAGACCTCTGAGGTCATCAAGTCCAACCCTTGACCCAACACTGCCGTGGTTACCAGACCATGGCACTGAGTGCCACATCCGGTCTCATCTTAAAAACCTCCAGGGACGGTGAATTCACCCCCTCCCTGGGCAGCCCATTCCAATGCCTAATTGCACGCTCTGTAAAAAATTTCTTCCTAATATCCAACAGAAGCCTCCCCTGGCAGAGCTTAAGGCCATGCCCTCTTGTCTGACGGCTGGTTGCCCGGGAGAAGAGACCAACCCCCACCTGGCCACAACCTCCTCTCAGATAGTTGTAGAGAGCGATGAGGTCTCCCCTGAGCCTCCTCTTCTCCAGGCTAAACAACCCCAGCTCCCTCAGCCTCTCCTCACAGGGCTTGTGCTCGAGTCCGTTCAGCAGCCT